>OY759171.1:42054594-42182094 GCA_963662145.1 Sturmia bella | reverse complement strand
TTTTAGGTCTAAAAATTAACCTTTTTAAGAAACTATTTGCTGTCTTTTTCAGCTGTCTATATGCCGACGACATTTCCTTGGTGCTAACCAACTCATCAGTAGACTCGACATATTCTTAAAAGTTTGTTTGAAACGTAATTATTTATTTCATAATTCTCATGAACAAAATGAGAATCAGAAATGTTCAAACAAATCTTTAACACAGCAAACATTTCTTTTCGTTTTGCAACTCTTTTACTTTTCTTTGCATATAGACAGCTGAAAAAGACAGCAAATATTTTTTAAAAAAGGTTCATTTTTGGACCTAAATTAATTAAAATAAAGTTTTATAAAATATGAACAAAATTCTCTTTGACGACATTTTTCTTAAACAATTTTACATTTTCTTCATTTTTAATTCCATTTGGCATCATATTGTACATTCTCAATCCCTCAATAGTCTGAAATCTGATGTGTTTTTAATATATTTCAATTTTATTGAAGCGCCATTCTCAACAAACAATTTTAAAAAAAATTTTTTTTTTGCAATTGTGGTTCAGCAAGTTTCATAAAGAAACACCAAACTATAGAAAGGAATTTTGCATTTTGAGCATCTGTATGCAGGTTTAATTTACTCTTATTAGTATATTTTTAAATGCAAGTGCATTATTTTGGAAACTTCAAACTAATTACAAAACAGTGATATTTTCAATTTTGTTTTACAAAAAGAACTGCAGAAGAGCCTTATATTTCTATATCTTTTTTTTACTTATTTCTGGTTATCAGAGCCGTTTCTTTCAATTTGATCTCACAAAAATATTAAAACTTGCGATTTTAGAGCAAGATGCAAAATAAATGAATACTTTCTGGAACGAAGTTCCTTAACGCGGCTTGCTGGTAGGGCAAATTGGTAGAAATCGTCACGAAAGCGTGTGAGCTGCTTATATGTATTGGTGTATCTTTCGACAAACAATCGTGTATGACGGGCGGCCATAGCGAAACTATTGACGTCAGCGGAGACACAAACCAATAAATATTTATTAGTTTTGAAAACGGACACTACCAGTTGCTAGATGTCGCTAAAGTAAAGTATGTCCACAAAAAACAGCAATATTGAAAAATTGACCAACAGTTGCTTTTCTTCGATTTGTAGCAGATTGACAAAAAAAAAATACTGCACGTGTCAAAAGTAAAAAAATAAAACAAAAATTTAAAGTACATACATATACATATACAATTTCAAGAACAACACAAAATAAAACATACAGATTTCACCTTGTATTACATTCGAAGATGAAGAAAAACGTAAGGAACTTCGTTCCTAACAGGGGTCCCCCGACGGCATTTCTTTTTGATACACGAAAACGGCATTAATGTCAATGGCATCTTTCCGCCAGACTGTGAGTAAACAGGATCCCTGCAAGAAATAGCTGATGGAAACTAACACATTGACAACTTATTTACTAACACATACAAAACTATTTTATAGCTTTCGGCGTTGGCATTACATTGAATATTTTAGTATTTTGATTTGACCCTATTAATTTGGTAATTTCATTTGGAACTACGTTTATGCATCATTTGTCCTTTTTTCTTTGAAAAAATGGTGCTGCTGAAGTTTTATCTATATGATTCAGTTTTCTGTTGTTAAAACTGCTACTAAAGGTCATGATTCACTATCCCACTGAATCGTACGATCTGTTAATAATGACATGTGTATCCAAAAAGTGTGATAGTCTGGACTAAAAGTGTATGTGTGTGAAAGACGTTTTGACAAGTGTGTCCGATTTGCTAATCTTTTGAAAATTTTAAAAAACTATCCTTTTTCTATGCGATCAGAGTTGCCTTTTCGAAGTTGTTTACAAAAGTATAATAGTGTGGAAGTTTTGATGCGACTTTTTTAATTAAGTAGGACAGAATTCTATCAGATTCAGCTATCAATTTTCAGTGAATGAAACCTACGATTAAGTAGGATAGTGTAACACGGCCTTAACTACTGTATGTCTTTTAATTTTATCTATACGAATTTCTAAAATAGTTTATTCTATTTTAGAACTGAATTGTTTTCTTAAATTTTTCGAAAAACGGTTTTTTTTATTTAATAATAAGGAAATTAATTACATTAAATATAATTTTGAGAGTATTTTGAAAAAAGATTTCGAATGATCATTTTACTGAGGTGGTAACGCTGGTTTAAAAAAGATATCATACGTACACAAATGTTGTCATCAGTTTTTTCGTTTTGCCCTTAAGAAAATGATAGGAACCCTGATGTATGAACCCATCAGTAGTGTCAGTCATATGATGCATCAAATGACCGACACTGTTCTTGCAGGGATGTGGACAAGTACAATTTTTGAATGCCATATTTATTCAGGGATGTGTACAAGTACAATTCATATTCATTTCTACAGCAAAGAGCAACATTTTTAATGGTAACCAAAATGTATGGTAACCAATGGTGAGACATATTCTTTTGATTTTAGTTTCACCAAAAATTAAAATACCATTTTTAGTGGTATTTTAGGAAAAAGGTGCAAAGTAATTGCGCAATTTTGTGTTGAAAGGAAAACGGCACAAGTCTGCTAGATCCACTATAATTGCTATCTATATAATCTAATGCTCAGATTATGATTTTTTATACGCTAGATTGGAAATTTCACTCACTGTATGCCGCAGTGAGAAAACCTGACATGAAATTTTTGCTTCTACGTTGTCAAGTTTAATACTGGCCTAATACTTGACCATTGAAACTCGCATTTGTACAAATATTTAAAAAATCTCTAAGGGAATTTTTTAATTAATTAGCGTAAACTTGTATCTATGTAATAGGTAATTCATACAGAGAAGCAAACTGTTCACCTCTCACACGCCCTCTGTGGCATTTTGAGGTTCCGTCAATGGTTTGTTTTCGTCTCGAGCCTGTTTTTCTTTCATACACATGGCATTTATTAATAATAATCAAATGAAACTTCACACCATTGTTTGAGTGTTGAAGTATGTGATTATAAAGTATTTTTTCTTTAATGTTTTGTATCTTTTCGTTGGCTTGCCCCGTCACTTGCCTGTTCACATGAAGTTATAAAATTTTCTTTGTTTAAGCATGGTTTAGTTTTTGTTAAGCCTCTGCTTGTTTTTCTTTTTTTTTTTTTTTTGTTTAATGTGTAAATAAATCAAATTAAGATAAGGTTGTATTACTTTCTTGTTTGATTCATTTTTCCAGTAATTACAGTTGAAGACCTGACAAGAAACCCTCAAGGTAAATCTTCAGCTCACAATATCCAAGCTTTTTTGTGGCACTAAAACATTAAAAATGTCTTATGTTTATTGAACGCTTTCAAAGCCATTCATTTTTCACCATTACTACAACGGTGTTGTATCTCAAAAAACCAAAAGTTTTAAGTCAACATTTTCTAAAAATCAAAAGTATTAAGATAACAGATCGCCACACTCGCGAACAATTCTTTTACATGTACGGAAAATTTCGACGTTATACCTCAAGTTAAACAAAAGTTCTAAGAAAAAAATATCTTATTCGCTCATATTGTTTTGAAAATTTTAAACGTGAAACAGACTTTGCCAGGTTTGAGTTTTTTCGAGATGTAATTAAGTTGAAGCAAAGAATCGATATATACACGCAAAACAAAAAATATGTTTAAAGTAATCATATTCGAAGAGAAACATTTTATTGTTGAAATATGTGATTACAGGCTAACAATATTAATTGTTAAAAAAACATGCAATTTGTTACTAAAGGCCTAGTTATGCGAACGTCTACGTAAGCTAACGGAACGTACTTTAACGTACTGACGCTAGAGCAGTTATACAACGTTTATAAATTTGATAAACGTCAAAAGAAATAAAAACATATTTTGGAATTATGTAAATAAACTATTTTCATTGAAAGTTGATATAAAAAATATAATTTCATTCTATTTTAATGGATGTGGAGGACTTATTTGTTGATTTAATCTTCTTAAATCCTAAAATTTAATTTTTCGTCATCCATTGTATCAAAAAATGTCCATAAAATACAAAAAAGTTTAGTTAAAATTAAAATAAATAAACTACAGAGATGGTAGCTGAAACAGGGAATGTTTTCGTATGGTTGGTAGAAAAAGTACCACAACAAAAAATTAAGGAAAAGTTTGAGCAAGAAAAAGAAAACTGAAAATTATTTTATTGTTACCTAAAATCAAAAGGCCGTAACTGACAAAAAATCCAAAATCGACTTTTTACTGGATTATGATGTATTCAACTAAAATATATTTTTTTAGACCAATTTTGTTAACAAACTTATAAGGCTGTTACTACAATATCAACAGCTGTATAGGCGAAAAGGCTGTAACTAGACCAACTAATCTTACTTTGTAATGTGAGCACTGTTTCTCTTCATGTAACCAATAATGAATTTTAGTTTTTTTCTTAAATAAAATGAATTATTGTCTCAAATTTTTGAAATTAGCAGTAATTAATTTTGTATATCTTATACTAAAACACAAACAATACAAAGTAAAGAATGTAGTTTATTTAAATATATAGTTAATAAGGCTATAAAGATAAATTTTATCGTCCTCATTTGATGTGATAAATGGGTGGCTCTTATGGCTTCTTGATATTAGAAAAAAACAGTTTAAAAAAGCTGTGTGCATTCTGAAATTACTGTCATACTAAAATTTCTTTGAACTTGCGTTTATTAACAAAAATTATAAAGTATTTAGCTTTTCAATATAAAAGTACGAAAAGGGAGTAATTATGCCATACTTTGGCAACAAATGTAAGTTCCATCACCGATTTACAAATATCAAATAGAAGTATAACACTGGTTAGCAAATGTCACGTAAAAACGTTAGGATTTTCTATTTTATACAGGTTGAAACGTTCCGTCAACGTGACATTTAAGTTCGGTAAGCATTTACATTGTTTTAATATCCCAGAAACGAACGTCCGTTCCATTACCTTACGTAGACGTTCGCATAACTACGCCTTAACTCCAGTTTCCGTGATTAGATTATTGTGGCCTCTAAGCATGTTATTGCTGTATACTTGTCATGTCCGTCCATACTATTGTTGTTTTCAATAATTTTTTATCGCATACAACAACACTGTTGTCATTTCCTAACATACTATTGTCCCATTCAACCATACGATTGTGAATTCCAACCATAATTTTGTAATTTCCAACCATACTATTGTCAAATCTAAATACATTACTTTCGTATTGCACGTTGCACATGACGAAATTGGCAGAATTTTGCAAAAAAAAAAAAAAAAAAAAATATGCTGCCTCACGACCACATTAAGATTGAAATTGATTGAACATTGAACATATTGTGAAATCTTTTTTTTTTCTTTGCTTTAAGGCCGCGATTCATAATCCTACACAATCGTACGATTGATATTTATAGATGTTATGTTGCGCGGGCCGCCCGTAATGAAACCGACCCACTTGGGTCCTAGGAAAGTCTCGTTGTAATGATATTTATAGATACATACATCTAGCAGAACTCTGTGCTACTTTAAAAGGCAGCATCAAAATGGCCACACCATAAAATTTTATTTGTCAATAAAATACAACCGTTATTGCATAGAAAAAATTCCTTCTCAAAAGATTAGCAATTCAGACAAGCTCATCAAAAAATTTTTTACACCATACACTTTTCACACTATCACACTTTTTTGGGCAGAAATGTAATTTTTAGCAGATCATAAAGGTGTGTATGGAGCGTAGGCCTGTAACATCAATACAGCATAAACGAGATAAGTGTTGCAGGTACTTAATCAATTTCATTACACAGAGCCAAAACTACGTAATATAAGTAAAGATATTTTCTCCCGCGGGTTATCACCCCTGCAGAAAGAAAGAAAGAATTCCGAATTTTTTTTTTATTATTTTCATACGGTACAACGGAAACTTTTAAAAGCAATGAAAAGTTTAAAACTAAAGGGTATACAACACTAGAACTACCCTTTGTCTAGAACATGCATCAGAGAACGGAAGCCTTGCTGTGCGAGTCAGTCTCGTATTTTTTATTACATCTTTTAATATATTTTACAATAAGTAATTGAGTTTTCTTAGATGCGGTTTTTATTATCTTAAATTAATAAATTAGAGAACTTATTTGAAATCATAAATGATATACATACTCGTGTATAAGTTTTGCATTAAAACTTTCTTTGGCCAGTTTGTATTTATTATTATTTTTGGAATCGTGTTAGTTTTACTTGCCAACTTACAGTTTAAATTAATTCAACGCGTCAAGCGTATTTTTGCGCTGTAAACCACTCATTTTATACAGAAATGGATGGAAAAAAAACGTTTGACGCTCTAATATAGTTTGGGCTGTTAGTGCCAGGACCGCGATGTCTCTTGACATGCTTTACTTGCTTGCATAAAAGAATTGAAAAGAACAAGTTTGCCAGCAACTAGGGGCTTCGAGTGACATCGTGGGTCTGGCAGTTATAGTATGCGAAGTATTAGTAGAATTACTGAGGGGAAAATGTCGAAAATTGCACTACATTGCATATTTATATGGTCTGGGAAATCGCAAGTGGTAGTGTGTGCGTTCATCCTGCAACTTTCCACAGTGTAAATGACAGAAATACGACTGCAGGCAATTTATTCTACAAACGGGTGGAAGGGCTGGTAAATGCATTCTGCAATTTACTGGCCAATTGGCTACGAATGGATGAGCCGTGGAAAATGCCAGTGGATTGGCTACAATAATCCGGTTTCTGCAATAAAACATACAGAATCTTGTCAGGGCAGATTCAGTAATTTGAAAACGTAACACATTTTTTCGTTTAATGCTTTTTGGAATTTTCTCAACAAATCAATAAAGCAAAGGAATAATTTATTATGTTTTGATTTTGACATTAAAACAAAATTCATTTCTTAACTCTGTGGCCAATGTAGCGTCTATGAGTAAACAAATATTCACATGCAACGTTTTAGTATATATGTAAAGGGTGTTTTTTTATGTATAGAACTTTAATTTGCAATAAAACAACAACAATGGATTATTCGATTGACATGCATTTTATTTATCCGAGAGATAATCTTGTGGCATTACATTTTATATATGATTTCTGGCATATTACCACCACAGCTGGCGCGGATGTAGTCCAATCTGGACGTCCAATTTTCGATGACTTTTTCCAACATTTGTGACCGTATAGCGGTAATAACACGGCGAATGTTGTCTTCCAAATGGTCAAGCGTTTGTGGCTTCTCCGCATAGACCAATGACTTTACATAGCCTCACAGAAAGTAGTCTAGCGGTGTTAAATCACAAGATCTTGGAGGCCAATTCACAGGTCTAAAACGTGAAATTAGGCGGTCACCAAACGTGTCTTTCAATAAATCGATTGTGGTACGAGCTATGTGACATGTGGCGCCGTCTTGTTGAAACCACATCTTCTGGATATCATGGTTATTCAATTCGGGAATGAAAAAGTTAGTAATCATGGCTCTATACCGATCAGCATTGACTGTAACGTTCTGGCCATCATCGTTTATGAAGAAGTACGGACCAATGATTCCACCAGCCCATAAAGCGCACCAAACAGTCAGTTTTTCTGGATGTAACGGTGTTTCGACATACACTTGAGGTTTAGCTTCACTGCCAATGCGGCAGTTTTGTTTGTTGACGCAGCCATTCAACCAGAAGTGCGCTTCGTTGCTAAATAGTATTCGCTTATGAAAATCGGGAGGAACGGCAATCTCGTTTTGGGCCCATTCGACGAATCTACGCGTTACTTGATGATCGTTTGGCTTCAATTCTTGCACGAGTTGAATGTTGTAAGCACGCAAAAAAAGATCATTCCGCAAAATCTTTCATAAAGTGTATGGACACAGATCCAATTCCTGTGCTCGATGGCGGATGGACTCATTCGCGTGTTCCTAAATGCTACACTCTACTGACTGTTTGGTTCTTCTGTACGCACCGTACTGCGTCTCTGGGGATGCGAGTTATCAATAAGATTAAACGTGGTGCGAAAACGTACCATGGTTAATCGAATTAACTGCTCTGATGGTCGATTTTGTCGACAATAAAATGGACGTAGTGTGCGATACGTATTCCGTATTCGAAAAAAAATTGCACTATTTGCAAGCGTTGTTCAGGCGTGAGTCTATTTATGATGAATTGCCAAACCAAATCACTTGACAGCTGTTAAATCGGTCGCCACCTCGACTTAAGGTTCTATACATCGAAAAAAAAACACCCTTTATAAGGTCTAAATAATGTGTAGTTGAATGCTAAAATATTTAAAAAACCACATTGCAGTAATACAGTTGAAATCAGTTTAAGTTTTTTTTTTTATAAAATTGAGAGAGAAAAAAGTCCAGAATATAAATTTCTTTAGAGACAGACAGTAGCAAAGGTGGAATTGCTTTAGCAACAAACAGTTAGACGACGGACGGCATACATACTTAATTTGTATGCGTACGCTTGACGTAATGAATGCGTTGCACATGAGATATAAAAAAAACGAAAAATTCCAATGGCAGATGTTTTTCAATATCTGGCACTTACTCGAGTTGAACAGCTAAAACAACATAAAAAAACCAGAAAAGCCAAACAAACCAAACGCAACAATGCCACACGAGGAACTTTAATGTGAATATTCAAAAAAAAGGGCGCAACAGGCAGCAGCACCAGCAGCAACTGAATTTCTTTTTACTACAAAGAAACAGCAGAAGGAAGCCCACATACATAAAAATAAGTCTTTTAGGTAAACGCAACGAATTTCAAAAGCTAATTGCTGTGCAGGTCACTAAACTACATGAACTTAGCATTTAGTTTTCAATATATTTCACTGAATTCACAACATGCAATCCTGCATGTTTATCAAGAAATTCAAACGATAATGGTTTACTAAATAAAATCGAAAGAAGTTCTTTACCTTCCGTTTTTTTTATTTATTTTTTTTTTTTTTGCCCTAACGCTTTATATACTCCTTCAGTTTACTTTGATATTTAGATTTGGACATAGTAAATAAGGCCGCGGAAAACATGTCTGTTTAATATCTTGTTTACAACAAATAAAATTTTCTTTCAACACATATCTACATACATATGTATGTATTTCGTGGTATTCACCAACTAGAGATCATTACGCAGTAGCGCACAGTACTTCGCATCACAGAAAAAAATTACTAACAAATACATTTTATACATTACATGGCGCACCACACAGACAAATTAATTAAAGTAAAACGCAATGTTTAGCAAAAGTGAAGCTGAATGCACGTTTGTGTATTTGCTATGCTGCTTTCAATATTCGTTCAATAATTTAGCAACTGAACGCATAATTTGCTTTTTACAATGAAGAGTTCAGCTTTTAGAAATAAATTTGATCCCTCCTGAACGCAAACAGTATTCTACTTCATATGTATGTACATATATTAGCTGAACGTGTTGTTCACTATTTTTGTAAATTGTTATTTTATTCTTCACTAAACTATCATTCAAGAAAACTGAATAGCGGTTCTCACTCTTGATAGTAAACTCGGTTGCAGATTTTATTAAAGTACTACACTCACAGAAAAACCATTATAGCTATGATGTATTTCAACATGGATACGATGACAAAAAACATCGTTTTTGACCCCATGACACTTTTCATCACGGTGATGTCAAATTTTACATAAGGTGTTCTAATTGTTATTAGCTATAAATATAACAATTGTTACATCAATGCCATGTCATTCTGACACCGAAGCCATGATTACTCGTACGTCAATATGATGAAACTTTAACTTCAGAGACATGACCGATTGAAATAAATGCAATGACAAAGTATTATCAATACACTGACAAACTAACATCAGCTAAACGACAACTTCGATTGAATTTGATGTTAAAAAGTTGTCTATCCGATGATATACTAACATTACAGAAATGACTTCAACTAAAAGATTATTCGAATTGAAAAAGTAAAACTACTGAAATTATTTTAAAGAAAAATTTTATTAATAAAACAAAATAATTAAAAAATTATAAAATAATAATAAAAAAATAGATTTCTTTGTAGACTAAACAGCAAACATGCATAAACGCGGTTACCTGATAGATATTCTAGCATGTTTGTTTTGTTCCGTTCTTTGATGTCAAAGAAAGTTACGTAGAATTACCAGTGTCATCAATATGATGTTTATGAAAAATTACTGCAGTGATGGCAAATATACATACGTCAATATGATGCCATTTATTGCAACCGTTTAGGAACACATTTAAGCACAAAGATAATAAATTAAACCACAAGTTTTTTTAAATATAATTATAATATAATAAAACTTAACACAGTTTTATTTCTTTCCTTTTGGTAAAACTTATAAAAGTTATTAACATTTTGCACAATAGTATTGATGTCACAGCAGTCTTCACATTGATGACACTCAATTTATGCCGAAATTCTCTATTGACTTTTGTCATCAGGTTAATATCAGGTTTTACATCTTCGATGTCGTTTGGCATAATATTAATGTTAAAATTTTTACGATACGCTGTCATCAGTATGAAAATAAATTTTTCTATGAGTGTAGTGTTTACATCACTGCAGCAACAAAATGTACTGAACTTTTATTTACTACGCTGTGATTAAAAAATCAAACAAAAAGCTTTAGTAAACATTGTAAAAAAATTATTGGGAATCACAGATATTCTGTGCTGTGAATCGTTTTGCCGGCAAAACTTAATTTTGTGTTGAGAAAATAAAAAATATGGAAAAAACAAATAAAAATATACTGGTGAAGAGAAAACGTGACAAAATTCACAACAAATGGTGGACAGATATAGAAATTCAGCAAGTTTTAGAATATATGCAAGAACATGCAGACTTTGAGGTAAGAAAGTCACTCGAGCTTTGTGGTAAAAATCGTAGTGAAGATAGCAGAGTGGTAAAATTAGTATCAAGAGTGAAAGCCGCTAATGTAATATTTCGTCAATTTCGTCATAGAAAATATAAAATATGTACTTCGTTCACCTCTCAAAGTAAATACCTACAAAAAAATCTGAACATTTCATTTGAAAAACTTAAACACTGCATAGTAAAAATATTTTTGAGTAATTTTTGCGGTTTTTAACAAGTGAACATTTTTTAAACTCAAATCTAACGGGATCATACAATTACCCAACAAGCAACTTGAAAAGGAATGTCGTTTGGTAGAAGTACTTTCATCAGTTTCTTTGAGTTGACATACATAGATTTATTTGTTGTTTATTGGTGGAGTAAGTTGTCAGCATGGAAGAAGTATTAGAAGACTTCAATTTGCAATTTCTTTTACCAGAGTTGAAGGAAAAGTTGTAAAATGTTGAAAAGTAATTACATAAATAAAGGGTTTTAGAAGCAGGAATATTGTATCGGCACTTACAGTTTTTAAATGAGCGTGATATTGCGGATGCAATAAAATCAGTTGGTCCCAGAGTTGCATTCAGAGAAAAACTTTTCAATTGGAAACGCAAAACGGCAAGTATTTAATAAAATATGTTTGTAGAAATTCATTCCTTAATTATATCTTTAACAGCACGTAAAGGTGACTGCTGCACTTTCTAACATATTTTCGCAAAAGGTTTGTTTTTTCATATTACCTTTTATAAATATGTATGTATGTATATACATACATACATATGTACATACATGTACTTATGACTTATTTGTGAACATTTATTTCAGACTTTAACACAGTTTTTAGCATCAACAGACGGCGAATTTCAAATAGGTAATAGATCTCCAGATATAACACTGAATAATATAAAAAACGGACGATTCAAGATGACTGCAAGTGAAATGGTATGTATCTTCCACTTGGAGATTTAGTTCCAATAAATAACAAACATTGGAGTTCTCTCTAAAATAATAGACTTCTTGATGCAAAACGTGCTTAGCTAAGAAAATCTGGAGAGATTAGATCAACTTATAACCGAGCACCATACACTGTACTTATATTTATATGGTAATTTAAAATCTAAACATCATTTTATGACGCACTACAAAAGGGCAATTTTGAAATGCGGGCCATTGAAATATATGTGGGCTATGCGCTTTGAATCCAATCATGAGGAACTGAAAATTTATGCTCATGCAATTACATCCCGAAAGAATATAGAAAAAACAATTTCCACTTAGTGTCCAGTATTCTTATGAAGTATAGAGAAGGACTTCCCTTCCACTGAATGCTTGACATGAAAAAAATATCGTTTATAAAAAAAATTGTATTTTAGGCATTAAAAATGACGATCAAGTTAAAGAATGTATAAAAATTTAATTATTGTATAAATAATAATTCAAAAATTTTAGCAATATGTAATCAGATAAAAGTGGCTGAATTTTCCGACCACTTTTTTTCTTATGAAGTATTAAAAATCGAAAAAATAAATTTTTCATATTTGATATTGAATTATTCTCTTCAAAGCCAATGAATATTGTTTTTGCGAATAATCGAAAAAAAATATTCGTTACCAAAATTTGTAAGCATTTAAGTAAGCTTACTTTTATTTACAGAAATGAATTTATATGAAAAAAATAAAACAAAAAGGTTTTTTATTTAATAACAAAAGGGTATTGGTAAAAAATAAAACGCTCGTTTAGCAATAAAGACATTGAACAAGCGTAGGATATTATTGAATACATGTTTCGTTTACAAACAATTGAATGAACATTTATTGAACATACATACATACATATATTTAACAGTTCAGAAATTGAACGCACATACTAGTGTTTTACCAAACGCACATCTAATTTTCGGTAAGCTGAACTCAACATAATTTAAAACTGAATGTGCATTTGGTATGACTCTGAACGATTTATTTAGATTTTTACTACAAGCGTTTACGGTGCAGATTATGTAATAAATATTCAAAAAAACTAAACATTTGATCGGTTTTCTACTACGTAGTTTTTTCTGTGTAGAAGCTGTTGGGACGAGAGTGAGGGGAAGACCATATCGGTCCGATCTTAAGACTTGCCTGGCACTGGAATATCTTTGTCAGAGATGTCGTCCACAGTCACCTTTTCGAAATGCCATCGGGCTGGTTGATTTCGTTGCATAGGAACAGTGCATGACTGGTTGCGCCAAGCTGCGCGACATTAGCGCTACTCTCATCAATATCGCGAATTTTTTAATTATTTGTAAAATATGTAATTTTCACAAAAATTTACACAATGAAAATGCAGGTCTTGTTTTCCTTACCAAAACTGAAATATGTATATCTATTCAGCTCATTTTTATTCCATCTCATATGATATGCACACATACATACATACAAAAATAAAAATATGTGTATGTGTAGAGTATGCTTTCATTTCTTATGGTCACCTTAACCTGCTACTCACAATGTAATAACCTTTTCTCACTAAACTCTTCTACTCACTTTGAGTGTGATATAATTTTATTACATATCCGTTATACTTTATTGTGTTTCCATAACTTGATAATCTGAATTGTTCTTGATAATAATTGAAACCGTTTTCCATATACCACACAAAAATGTATGTACACTTTTAAGTTTAAGTTTGCAAATTAGTTTGACAAACTTTGTTTGCTGAAAAAATTTTTAATTGTACGTACCGTTTTAGATCTACAACAATCCCTTATATTATATGGGTCCACAGCACTGTGCGACAATTGAATTTGCTTGTTGTTGCTTTTAATCATTAATAGATATCGTGTTTTAAGTATTAGAAATATTTTGTTTATAAATAAATATTTTCAAATATTTTCTGTAAGCAAGAGGTGAAATTTTTGCTATTTATTTACATTAACTGTTAATTATTATTATAAATTAGTTTTCTTTTTTCTAGAATGCTCGACTTGCTCAAGCCTTCATAATAAATTTACATAAAACACAACTGTTCATGTATTGAAAATTCTTTTTGAAATAAATAATTTTTACAACCGTCATAACAGTGACTGATTCTCATTTTGTTCATGGGAGTTATGGAATAAGTAGTTAAGTTTCAAACAAACTTTTAAGAATTTATCAAGTCTACTGATGAGTTGATTAGCAGCAACGAAATGTCGTCGACATATAGACAGCTGTCTAAAAAGACAGTAAACTTTTTGAAAAGGTTAATTTTTGGAACTGAATTAATAAATAAAGTAATTAAATACATTATTCAAGCTTAAGATCTTCTTTTGAAAAATAATTGGAAACAATTATATTTATTTATTTTCAATATTTCGCCAACAATTTGATAGCATCCTCAGGAAAAAAATTAAATAAATAAATGTAATTGTTTCCAATTATTTAAAAAAAAAAAAACGATCTTAAGCTTGAATAATTTATTTAATAAGCTCAAGATCAAATAACATAAAAATAAATAAAATAAAAAAAAAAAAAATAATTTAAGTGTAGGCCTCTGTGAGTAAATATTATTCTTTATCTTGAAGAATTGTTAATGATCATTTCAAATAATAAATATAATAATAGAATAAGGCCTGCAGCAAACTACATATTGCGTCCTCAGGATAAACAGTGATTTTCACGCTGGGTTCGAAATGAAAAGTTGTTTTATTATATTCTGCTTACAAAATGACAAATTTAAATTTTGCTTTAGCTGAGATAAATTCTTGAGCTTAATATCATATTCTACAAGACCGAAATGTTTTTTAATGCTTCTTTTTTTCAACTCATTATATTTAACCACCAGCATTATATTTAACCACTACACTGAAATGTTTGTTATGATTTCGTTGAAAAGCAGCTGCTTGAAAACACATTGACTAAAACAACAAACTGGAAATCCTTCTTGGTCTCTTTTCATGTTGGTTTCTCTTGCCTGCAAGTATTTTGAATACAATTAACATGAACGCAGGTGTAAATTTCAAAAATGTTTAATGACCTTACCGAGGATACCGTCTTGCTAAAAACGTATTTCACTAGGTAAGAACTAAAAAAAATTTGCAGTTGTTTATCAAAGTTTCAAAGTTTTTCGCAGAGCTTTGTTGATCGGTCACATTCATCCTATCAACCTTGAGCAATTGACTTCAAAAAACTTATACATATTTAGTAAACGGCTGTCTGCACATTGTTTTTCATCTGAACGGTGCACCAGCATCCCTGCACCGTTTCTAGTACATCTTTGTTATTTATTTTATTCTTTACATTTTTAAATATTGATATGTCAGAAAATTTCTCATACGAAAATAAAAAATATATATATAAAGTACATATTATTTAAGTTCTATATGATATGGCATTGCAAAAGGATTTTGCGTACATCGGCCTTGATGGTAACTGGAGCAACCGGCTCAACACCATCTAAGGCGCTCTTTACTATGCTACACTGGATACCAGCCGATCTCATGGTCAAGGAAACTGCTATGAATTCGGCAACACGGTTAAAGGCAGCTGGCATGTGGAGGGATGCTGTCTCAGGGCATGCATCGATAATAGGAAGATTGGCTGACTTTCCAGATCGAATAGACTACTGCTCACCGGCCCCAATGGTCGATAAGGATTTCAGCGTAGATCTGTCGAATGCGTCCTTAGATAGTGTCGGATTAGATCAATCAGAGGATGTATTCCTGGTCTTTACGAATGGTTCCAAATCGAGCACTGGGGTTGGGGGTGGTATCTTCATCCCCCGATTTCAAAGGAGGATCAGTTTTAGGCTACGGAATGAGTGTAGCGTCTTTCAGGCCGAAATTGCGGCGATGAGAAGGGCGGTAAACTGGATGAGGTACAATAGGATATACGGGGAGCATATTATTATCTGTACCGACAGTAAGGCCGCCACTAACATGCTTGCGGAGGTTTACTCAACATCTCGGTTGGTTCAGGAATGCCGGGTATCTCTAAACGAGATAGCGAGACATTCTGATCTGGAGCTTCGCTGGGTACCTGGACACAATGGTGTGTCCGGAAATGAGATAGCGGATGAACTGGAAAGATCCGGTACCCGCCTTCATCAGGGGGATATAGACGAATTCGTAGGTATTCCTCTTCATAGCTGCAATAAAACCAGTGTGATTTTCTGATTCAGCTGCCATCTTGTGCCAAAGGCTTGTTTACAGATTGACCATCATATATGAGCATTATGGACTCTTTCATGTGTGGTATGTGGTATTTCCAATTTAATATCCGATCCAAGCTGACTCCAAGATATTTCACCCTATCGGAACTACTTATTATTCTTTCAAGAAAGCACGGCTCAGCATATAAAGCAATCTTTGTCTTTTTTGTAAAGAGAATAATTTCGGTTTTGTCCGGACTTACGTTCAACCCTCATGGTTGAGCCCAGTTGTGTGCCAGTGCTAATGTTCTCTCGCCTTTTGGCTTGGATTACTTGCCTTCAAAAGTATCATGACGTCATCTGCATAGTAGACTGTCTCGAATCCTTCTTCGGTCAGAGTCCTAATAAGGCCCATAGAAGGTGTGACGAAATCCCCCCTTACGTAGGCCCATAATGCAACTTTTTTCTTATATTTATGCTGTGCGCTCCACCACTTATTCATCTGTTCCTTAGTATACTGCCAATCCAGTCGCGTGTAGCGTTGCTGACATTAAACTGGCTCAGAGAATAGATAAGTATGTTAGTATTCACGTTGTTGAAAGCCCTATCAATGCGAACTACACCCGTGTTCATTTTTTTTCACTTTCTATAAAGTAATGCAGTGTCTACAGATCTACCTTTGACATGAGCGTGTTGTCTGAATCTCAGCATGTCGCCTGCGATCCTGCCTTTAACCGTGTCACCGATTATCCTCTTCATGATTTTCAGCAAGAAGGAAGTAAGGCTTAATGGCCCATAAGCGTTTAGGGCAGAATAATTTGGATCGCTAGCTTTGCGGATGAACACTAGCTAGCTTTATGCTAGCTAGTATAATTATATTAAAATAATGTGAAGAAATTGTTAGTTAGTTTTACAACATCTGCCAGTAAACTGCTCACGGAAATTTTTAAAAATACGAAATAGATTTTTCTTTTACATATGGTAATGCCACTCTAATCTATATACATATATCTACGCATACATTTATACACACATATGCATACTGAGCTCTTCAAAAGCAGTTAAATAAAAATGTTTTCTTATCGCAAAAAACGTTTATTTAGCAAAATTTATTTACACTGCAACCGAAAGACACTTCATAGAAACTTCAAACAATGCCTTTAGAAGAGAGACCCGCTTGTTAAAGATCTCTTAATTCTAATATTTAACATTTACAGGAAATAAAATCATTGTTTTATTTGTCAATAAAATTATTGAAGAAGTCGCACAGTGGGGGATTTTGCAAAAAAATTGGAAATAATTCTGCCGTTTCTAAACGGATGGCTCGATTGCAATGAAATTTCAGACAGGCATAAAAGAGGTGTATTCAAGCTAAAGTTTTGAGATTGGACTATATAGCGTTTAAGTGGGCGTGTCCACGCGCCCCCAAAGTGGGCCACCTGGGGTATGTGAAAAATTAAAAACGATCTAATTTTTTCATTTCCAATTCTTTTGCAAATATTTTTTATTTTTAAATTCTTCTAGTCAAGGCCTACAAAAAATGTCGCGACACGTATATATTATCTCTTAAAGTTTTCGAGATATTAAAGTTTTAAAAATTAAATTTTCGTGTTTTTACCAACCCTGGTCCAGTATTTTCACATTTTTGAGCTCAAATCCTAACCGATTTTTCAAAAATAAGTTTTATTAGCTTGCCAGTATTTTTTTCAATACTATAAAAAAAAATTGAGCAAAAAATCTTTTATAAAGAAAAAGTTATATTCAACACAATTTAAAAATTCAAAAAAAGTCAGTTTTTAGCATATTTTTAGGGCAAAAAGTAACTTTATTGTTTTTTATTTCTGGAAGAACTTTCCAAAGTAAAGTATATGTTGTTTATATTTTTTCAAAAGCTTATTGTTAAGAAAATATTTTAAAGAAAAAAAAATTTGAAAATTATGTCCTGTTGCGTAAGGGTAGCATCCTAAAATTAACCCATTTGTTTAGACAAAACCGACTTTAGCCCAAAATTTCTAAAATCGCACGCCTCTAACCTAAATATTTTTACTTGTTTTTTATAGTTATAAGTATTTTTTAGTTTTATGCAAATGGAATTTGTCGCCCCAGGATATTTGCTGGAATGACAGCAAAAAAACTAAAAAATCCCATTTTTGGGAATTTTTGAAAGTTTTTTGGGAATTTCGGGATTGGTATTATTTTTTCCCTACATTTTGCCAATAATTTTTATTTCTTTTATAAATTCCTATATTTTTGCAAAATTTTGTAAAAAAATATAAATAAATGAAAATTTTATAGGCATTTCAAAAAATTTTATTTCTCAAAAACTTTTATTGAAGGACGTTTTTTTCTGTATTTTTGCAAAAATTGTTTTAAAAAGTTTTAAATTTCTAAAAAATTTAATAATATATAAACTAGAGGTAATTACCTAACTAATAATATATAATATGAAACCCCCTTTCATTTTAAGGGTATGAAATTAATGGGCTACAACTAACCTATTTGCAATGAAAATTTCCAAAAATTAGTACTGATTCAGCGTTTGGGAATACAAGGGGTGAGGCACTGTTTATTTTACGCAGTATTTTCTATTACGCAGTAGCCTTATTACGTTAGTATAATCTTTGAATATTTGTTTTATTGCTTTACCTGGTTTGCTTTAATAGGTAGTATTACCTGCAACTAATACGAAGGGTACATTTCTTTTTATCCCTATTTATTTATTATTAAAGGCTAGACATTTCAGCTAAACATACCTGAATTTATGGTAATTAAGGGCTGATGTATTCAATTGTTATTGTTTTTCAAAAACGTTTAAGTAATAATAATATCATGTTTGCATTTTCGAAAATTGAAGTACAACTGACACAATAGCCTGAACAGCCACTAAGTAATTAGAGTGTTAATACCACCTTCGCGTGTTTCCTTTATTGATCTACCTGTTTCGCTTTAATACGCAGTACTACCTGAACTTATGCTTATATTTAGTGATCATATGTAAATATTTTGTATACCTGAATACAATTTCGATGGTTATTATACATGTATGTGTAGGCGGGGAAACTAAAAACAAAGTCAACCTTTAGAGATAAATTAATCTTTAAAAATAGTTAGCGAGACAGTTGGCGCATGGTATAAAATATCTCGCAATTAATAGTTGGCATCATTAAAAAGTTGACGATCATGGCCATCACACTAAAACACATCGATTTATATTCAGTTTTATACAAAAGTGCAAACTTACAGCAACAGAAAAAAGTCAAATTTCTACTTGATTATATTGAAGAAACATATACAACTAAAGTAGACAAAAAGGATATTTGCAAAATTGAGAATTTTGTTAAGGCATTCGAAAAAAAATGGAAAGCTGTCAACAGCTCTAATGCAAAATTTAGAACAAAATTTTCTGATTGGTTGGAGGTATCTATACAATTCCCAATTTCCTTATCTACTCCTGGCGCTAAATGTAAGGAATATGAAGACTTAGGCCCGAAGTCAAAGCAAGCACGCTTAACAACAAATCTTACAACCATGTCTACCGAAGAAGTTACAGACACATTTAATGCGATGCTAAAAAAGAAAGATCAACCCATGGATGCTGTGAAAATTGCAAATGTTCTTCCGAATGCATCACCTAAAAGGCTTAATCGTATTGTTAAGAGCATTCCAACACCATCGTTTAATTCAGCTTTCACAGAAGAAGAAGCCATTGCTCTTATGTTGCAGCTTCAACTTAGTCGTGATAAATATATAATATTGAGAAAAGCATTGAAAGAAAAAGGAGTTGAGGTTTTGCCATCATATGATGCTCTGCAAGAAAGGAAGAAGAGCATTATACCCACTGGTATTACAGTTTCTGACCGAAAAGTTACTGTTGGAATCTCATCTCTTCTAGAAAACACAGCATCAAGGATAGTTTCAACACTTACTGCAGAGCAGCTAAATAAAATTAACCACAGCGAAGTGAAACTAATATGTAAATGGGGATGTGATGGATCGTCGTTACTTTCAGAATACAAGCAGCCCACTGAAGGTCACTTATTATCTGATTACAAAGGCGTACTTATGGCATCAATGGTTCCATTACGGCTTCGAAAATATGCTGACAAGGACTCTCCATCAACTAGTTTCGAAGAAGACATTTGGATAAATTCAACTCCTGGATCTAAATCATTTTGTAGACCAATTACTTTCGAGTATACTAAGGAGACAAAGATTGCAACTCAAGAACTTGTACATCATATTGAATCGGAAATTAAATTAATGCAGCCCATTTTGATCGAAATAGAGGACTACTCTTTCAATGTATCGTTTGATATGAGATTAACGATGATTGATGGTAAAGTTAGCAATGCTTTAACAAAAACGTCATCTACTTGGAGTTGTTCTTTATGTGGAAAAACGAAAAGTCAATTCTCAAATATGTCATCAACTACAAAGGTTAATGAAGACGTTCTTAAATATGGAATATCTCCTCTACATGCTCGCATACGTTTTCTGGAACATTTTCTACATATAGCTTATGATTTGAAATACAGAAGTAGCCTTGAAAATGTAAATAAATCAGTAATTAAAAACGACGAGCTAAAGATAATGAGAGCTAACGAAAAGCAAAGAATTCAGGAGGAGTTTAAGCAACATACCGGATTAAATATTGATAAGCCACTAGTGGGATATGGGAGTACAAATGATGGAAACACGGCTAGACGATTTTTTAGCAATTTTGAAATAACCTCACAGATTACCGGAATTAATATGGAATTATTGCAAAAAGTTAATATAATTTTAACAGCAATAAACAGTAAACATAAAATAAATGCAGATAAGTTCGGCGAGTACTGTGCAGGCGTTTCGAGACTGCTTCTTAACTTATACCCCTGGAAAGATTTCTCACCAACAGTACACAAGGTTTTGTGTCATGGAAAAATAATAATGGAACATCATATACTACCACTCGGAGAGCTCACAGAAGAACCTCAAGAGTCTAGAAACCGTGATTTTAAACATATCCATCAATTTAGCTCCAGAAAGTGCTCCAGACAATCTCAAAATCAGGACATATTTCAGAACCTTATTTTGTCCTCAGATCCCGTCTTATCACTTATGAGAAGGAGATGGATCTGCTACAGAAATTTGACATTTGATTGCAGTAATGAATTCAAAGATTTGATGTATCTGCTAGATCTAGAAGAATTTGATACGGATTATTTTGTAAAGTTAACGTAATTGTATATTTGATTGATTGATTGACTTTCGTATTCCCAAACGCTGAATCTGTACTAATTTTTGGAAATTTTCATTGCAAATAGGTTAGTTGTAGCCCATTAATTTCATACCCTTAAAATGAAAGGGGGTTTCATATTATATATCATTAGTTAGGTAATTACCTCTAGTTTATATATTATTAAATTTTTTAGAAATTTAAAACTTTTTAAAACAATTTTTGCAAAAATACAGAAAAAAACGTCCTTCAATAAAAGTTTTTGAGAAATAAAATTTTTTGAAATGCCTATAAAATTTTCATTTATTTATATTTTTTTACAAAATTTTGCAAAAATATAGGAATTTATAAAAGAAATAAAAATTATTGGCAAAATGTAGGGAAAAAATAATACCAATCCCGAAATTCCCAAAAAACTTTCAAAAATTCCCAAAAATGGGATTTTTTAGTTTTTTTGCTGTCATTCCAGCAAATATCCTGGGGCGACAAATTCCATTTGCATAAAACTAAAAAATACTTATAACTATAAAAAACAAGTAAAAATATTTAGGTTAGAGGCGTGCGATTTTAGAAATTTTGGGCTAAAGTCGGTTTTGTCTAAACAAATGGGTTAATTTTAGGATGCTACCCTTACGCAACAGGACATAATTTTCAAATTTTTTTTTCTTTAAAATATTTTCTTAACAATAAGCTTTTAAAAAAATATAAACAACATATACTTTACTTTGGAAAGTTCTTCCAGAAATAAAAAACAATAAAGTTACTTTTTGCCCTAAAAATATGCTAAAAACTGACTTTTTTTGAATTTTTAAATTGTGTTGAATATAACTTTTTCTTTATAAAAGATTTTTTGCTCAATTTTTTTTTATAGTATTGAAAAAAATACTGGCAAGCTAATAAAACTTATTTTTGAAAAATCGGTTAGGATTTGAGCTCAAAAATGTGAAAATACTGGACCAGGGTTGGTAAAAACACGAAAATTTAATTTTTAAAACTTTAATATCTCGAAAACTTTAAGAGATAATATATACGTGTCGCGACATTTTTTGTAGGCCTTGACTAGAAGAATTTAAAAATAAAAAATATTTGCAAAAGAATTGGAAATGAAAAAATTAGATCGTTTTTAATTTTTCACATACCCCAGGTGGCCCACTTTGGGGGCGCGTGGACACGCCCACTTAAACGCTATATAGTCCAATCTCAAAACTTTAGCTTGAATACACCTCTTTTATGCCTGTCTGAAATTTCATTGCAATCGAGCCATCCGTTTAGAAACGGCAGAATTATTTCCAATTTTTTTGCAAAATCCCCCACTGTGAGTCGTGAGAAGTTTTCTTCTTAAATATTGTTTTTTCACGCAATAAAAATCATTTGCCATTGCTGATGATGTGAAAGCTGTCACTATCACTGTCACAGTTTTTGTATAAAAAGAAGTGTTTTATTGTCTACAGCAGTGTTCTTCAGAAGTGGAAATAAAATCCAGACAATAAATAAAATATAATAAAGGAAAAACAAGAAAGGCACAAAAAATCTTAAACATAAATCCAAGGCTGTGTGAGCTACTTTTACTCAAGAGAAATAATATTGAAAAGTTATTTTAAAAATAATAAATATATTACTGAAATGCTAGTAAAAAGTTTTAATGATACTTTTTTAGTTTCAAATAGATAATATAAAGCTGGTGCTGAAAACTTTATAAGCTTTAGCCTGGATTTTTATATCCTTCACAACAAAGATTACAGCTATAAAATCCATAATGTGTATAAATTATTTTTGGAATTTGAAAACGATGTCGAAAAAATGTAACAAAAGCAAAATGTTAAGTAAGATTCTCAATTTTTATGTTACGGGCGTATTGCCCAGCGAGACTTCCGCTCTAGCTCATAAATGAGCAAAAAAAAAAAATCTCAGTGAATCCTCAACCCTTCCCGCTGAATACTCTACACACAAAAACTTGAAAACAAACACAGGTACTCTTGAACCTAAACTCCTTTTTGCAAGCCTTGTTTTTTCTCTCTCCCAGGACTAGATGTTCTGCCTTGTATGGCCCTCACACCCGCATACGTCTGTATTAAAACATAATCCTGTATTTAAAATCATTCTCGTATTCAAGTTGTAATCCTTATTTTATAAAAGAATGAGTTTAAGTGAATTCATACATACACACTGTATGTACGCCCAAACATATGTACATATGTATGTATGTATCAATTTAATATATTCCCTTTATGTGTGAAAATCTCTAATAATTCAATTAAGATCACAAAAACTTGCTTAATTTGCATAAATTTCTATGGAACAAAACAAAGAAAAAAAGTCTGTTCTTTCTTTGATTTTTGATTAAATGCTAAACAAAATTGTGTAAATTTTTTAATAAACAAACAACAAATACGATAAATACTTACAATGCAAAATGAATTTACCAACAAAATCCATTTTATTGTTTAAAAAGGCAAATGAAATTCAAGACATTATGTTATGTTTATGAAAATATATGCAGGGTTTCCCATTTTCTGATTCATTTACGGGAACTCGAATTGTTCCCGAGAGGGAGACAAGCCCTGCATTGCGTTCAAAGTCAACCACGATAATCTTTAGAGTGGAGACGTTTGGCTAAACAAAAAGTAACACAAGAAAAAAATGACAAAACTAATAAGGTTACCTTTTCCGTGGAATAAGAACAACTTCAATAAAAATAACATGCAATTTGTTTTTGTACAACTTCTGTAAACTGTCAAAAAGACGCCACTTCTACATTTATAGAGGAGAGATGAACAGAGCTTACAATGATTTGCTGTCTCGTTTTGGCTGCCTTTCATCTCTGCATTCTCTTGACAAGCTAATGCTAGGAACACATATAACACATGAGACATAAATCATAAAAATTGTATGAACAGATTAAAGGAATTGTAGTTCTTAATTTTTTTAAATTTATTTCAGCTTATACGGACTAGTGTTTCTAGAGTTATGACAAACAAAAGAGCCTAAAACGTGACAAACTCCCCTACAGGATACTTACTAACTTCAAATTAATTTTTAAATTATTATTTGAGGTACCAAGAGCAAACGAATGATGCAGAAGTTCTTTTTTTTAGGGCTACTTTCATAAACAATTATCAGAATTGAGTCCCGAATCAATCACCTGAAAAGTGTTGTACTGTGTTACAAAACATGTTTGTAGTGTTTAATTTTTTGTTCTTGGTAATGCTAAATTGTTTTAGCAACCAATTTTTTTAACATGGTCACCCCTGTGATCAGCTGTTCAACTAAAATAAGATAAAATTAAAAAACTGAAAAAATGGATACAAGTGAAATTATAATTGAAAATGTTAAACTTCATGAATGTTTATATAATCTGGGATCATGTTCATTATTTTAATTATTTTTAAAAAATTTGAAATTCTTTGATTCATTTAACTTTATCAATTATAATTTGTTCTTCGTCGTTATTGTGCTTCATACGGCGAATTTACACAGCGAATTTTAACCGGCGTATTCGTCGTGTTGGACGAAATTCGTGCTTCGTGAGGCTGCCTTATTAGTTGTATCATGAAGAAAACCAACTTTGAACTTTGTTGTTGCAAAGTTGAATGAGTCGGGAATACCTTGACAGATGATTTGTCCGTTCAGTGTCCAGTCAATGAAGCCGCCACAGTTAAGCCCTTTCAACATTAAAATAATATTAAAAAGCGAAAACAGGGGGAATAAATCACCGTGACAGCACCTTTCACCAGTCTGTCTCTTGCAGAAGATTACCAGTTGTTACCAATAGCATCGAACCAAATCACATGGGCCTTGGTTTTTGCTGAGATAAACAGAATCGAAAAGGTCCATACAAACATGTATGTATGTGTTGAGACAAAGGGAAATTTTTTTTATATTTTTTAGTTGTTTTGTGCAGAGCTGTGCCAGATTTGATGATTTAGCTTCATTTGGACGATTTAAGGCATCAAAACTGATCAGTTGACGACTTGATAATTTAGGTCCAGAATTGAAAAAATTTCCCCCTTTTAAAATAAAAGTTGAACTATAATTTTAATAATTGTTAAGAGCAAGGAGTGATAGAAAGAAATTTGTCATACATTTTTATGTATTTGTGTAGAAACTTTTTGAGTTAATCACTTTTAAATATTAACGCAGTACACAATTAGTTATGACCTGTAGTGGGATTCAGTAATCACTTTTAACGCTAATAAAGGCGTTTAAATAATTTAACATATAAATTAGCGCTTTTGGTAGTCAGTAACACTTTACGAAGACATTCGCAGGCGTTTAAAATCAGCTGGTTTTTAAGGCCGGCTGATTGGTGTTAGCTTAGAAGCAATTTCATTTATGGTGTTTATTTTAACTTTAAAATTTTTATTGAAATAACATTTGAATATTTGGCTTGCGATTCATCCGAAGATCAGAATTTCAGCGCTCTTTATAAAATATGCATGTACTTTAATTAATAAATATTACTTCATTTTACTTACTTGGCCCATAACAGAATGATTTATTTTTTTGCATTCTTCTTTGTGCTTTTCGCCATTTTCGACGAAGCTGCCACGTATTTTCAAATTATTTTGACATGCACGTTAAACGTTAGTGCTAACCACAATACTTGGAGATAAGTTAAACACTTTCAAAATTGTTATAAAATAGTGAATAGGGCTACTGGGTTCGAAGCAATTTGGGTGCTGATGATCGCGAAATATCCTTGGTATGCTTTCCAGCCAATAAGTTTCCAACTTTGCGTTTCTTGTCATCTTTAAAAATGTTGAGCACTACAATTTTACCACAAAAACTCTTTCTCAAAATGGGGACATAGATCGAAGTAAAAGCAAAAGAGGAACAAACAATCATTTTTCGGTAATGATTTTAGAAGTTTATTTGTTCTTTATTTTGGTTGACTTTTTTTCCAACTAATGACAAGTGTCATTAGTGCTTGAATTTGAAATATTTTTTTCCGACAGACGGGGCATCCATTGAATAACCCCAATTCGGCTGCCAACCGTTTTTTTTAGGTTAACTCTTGTTTTTGATATATACCGTTATTTTAAAAATGGAGGAGGTAGAACAACTCGAAAACGGTTTAAAATATTGACAAAAAAAAATACAAAAGCCGAAATTTGGCAACAAAATTACCTTTTTAATCGGCTTAGTAGTTTAGAAAATACATAAGTACAGTCGAACTTCCATAACTCGAACTTCTCTAACTAGAACTAATTTGGTTGGCAGTAGCGTTAAAAGAACAAATCACTCGAACTGCCGTAAGTCGAAGCTCTCCATAACTCGAACAAAAGACATACACATGAAATCTATAACTCGAAGAATTTTGCTCGTTAAATTGGTTTTTTGTTTTAGTTTTGGTTTGTTTGTTTTACTCTCTTTGATGGCTTGAGCTGGTTTGTATACTTTATATGCTATTTTTGCTCAGTCACTTATTTCAGAATATTTTACTTAACTGTAAATTTTGAAATATGTACATATGTATATGAGTACATATGCTTGTTCTTTTATATTCTTAAGTATATAGTTTTCCATTCGAGGCTATTTTAAATAAAAATACATGATACAAAAACCTTTCATTCTATTTTGACGAAAAATTCTGTAACTCGAAGTCTCCGTAAGTCGAAGTTTTTTTTTTGGGATAATGGTGATTCGAGTTATGGAAGTTCGACTGTATATAATATATTAAATTTTTACTCCCTTGTACCTGGTTTTTATATTGCAGTAAACATAAAAAACTTGTAAATTTTGGTATAAAAGGGCGCGTGTTTCATATAGAAACACAGTGTAATAGTCCTTGGGTCATGAGCTCTTAAAACAAGAAAGAATTATGAAAAATTTAGGATTTTTTTTATGATTCTGCTCGTTGCTGAAAAAAAAACTGGTTCGCCAAGACAATATAAAATCGCCGAAAACTTTTTGGAAATTGTTCTTTGTAAATAATTGCTAAAAATTAAGAGAAATAAGCAATTCTTTTGGGCGGTTCAACATTTGGCACGGCGGACAGTAGCCGCAAAAGCCAGGTAAGTACAGTAGTGGCCTTAAGGCAATGGACGCCTGCCTCACTTTTTTTTTTTTTTTGCCAATTCGACATTAAGGTTGTTTTGGGCGGTAAGAACTTGAGGAATTATTTGTGCAGCCGTACAAGAGTATTTACAACAAGTAAGAGTGCTATATTCGGCTGGGCCGAATCTTAAATACCCTTCACAATGGTACATACATTCTGATTGATTTTTGGTGCGAAAAGTTGTTTTATTTGGCTTTTAAAGCCGATTTCTTGAAATATCGGGAGACGCTATATCTGGGGTATATATGGGCCGATTTTTTTTGAATTTCAATATCAGATCCACTACCGGGATTTAACACAGGCTGCAAAACTTTTAATTAAATAATTCTTAATATGCTCAAGTTTAACCACTGGGTGACACCAATTCTTTTTAATATCAATGAAATAAAGAAAAGCAAAATGTATTTCTTAATTATTTATCAGTTAACTTTATAGTAAAATTTATTTAACAAAAAATTGCATATAATTGCATTATTTTTGAATTATAATGCTAAACATTAACGGCCTAATTCATAAACACATTATAAGAGTGTTATAAACAACTTATGAGCAAAAATCCAGAAAAGTGTATTCATAATCGATTTATAGCTTATTATGCTGTTTATAACCATTTTATAAATTGGATATTTTTATTGTGGCCTCTACCCAACTATAAGCGTTTAATAGTGAAAATTGTTGAATTGAGGATTTTTTATTTGAACACTATTTATCAAATTTTTTGCTTCTTGAATGTGTATATGATTGCATTTCATTGTTTCTTACACCAAATTATCATTACACATTAAACTATGAAATTCGAAAATATGTACATACATACATATGTACTTTAAATTCTACGAAATTCTAAGAATCAGTAATATACAGTCATAAAGACACTTTAACCCTGCAAAAATCATCTCATTCTTTTATCAAACAAATTTTTCTTTAGTTTTCATATAAATTACAAATATTTTGACGAATTATATCCATACAATACACAAAGAAATACAGACCTACATACATACATACATACATATGTATAGTACTATCTCTATTGCAAATTTGAATAGACATGTACATATGTATGTATGCATGCATACACATACATATCTACGCACAAACAACAGTAGCGATCCTGCCTGTATTTACAATGTATACACACGCATTGGCCTCTACTTAACTATAAGCGTTTGATAAAGAGACATTCGTTGAGTTGATGAAGAGTTACGAAGAAAGAATTCATCAATAAAATAATTTTAATAAAAGATATTTGCGAATTAAATAATATTTACCACTTTTCATTATGTTTTCATGAAAAATATTTGCAAATAATTATAGTGCTACACAAACAAATGCTAGAGAGTAAGTAGTCGACTACTTTTGGTACCAGTCGTTAAGCAAATGTGTTTAGAAACAATTTTTTTTACAATTCAAAGCCTTGTATACATATTTTTCGCAATAAAAATAGGTAAACCAATAAATTATTTCATATTCGAACAAAATTATGTTATATAAGTAAATAATATTTTGCATTTTTCGCAGCTACCCAAATAATCAGTTTCTTACATACATCTCATATATGCAGCACTAGGCACAAAATGAGAGTGAACATTGCATGGTATTGCCAACAATAAAGTACAAAATTAATAAAAGAGTTTATTAGTTATTTCACGCATATAATGTGTTTATGAATTGAATTTCTTATGAGTTGCTAATAACACTGTTAGTGTATGATAACTATTACCAGCTTATAAGCTGAAATAAGAAATTTTTATGAATTAGGGGGTAAGTGTGATTTTCTTTTCAATTTACTTACGTATGTGGGTACATGCATACGTATGTATGTACATATATATGTATCTATAATAGAAAACGCTAAAATAAATTCTTTATTATTGAATATTTTCAGTGTGTTCCATAAAACAATGTTTATATACATACATATATACATACATACATATTTACATTGCTTGCTTTTACAAAAATATTTTTTTCTTGTGCACGTTGCTGATGATCTATTGCGTATCATCATACACATGTGTGTGTGTATGTACATATGTAAGTACGTAGGGAAACCCAAAATGATTTTTTGTGTGAATGAATTTGAAGACGCAATTGTTTAAAAGAATTTCATTGCGTACCCTTTTTTCAACAATTCTTTATATCACTTTCATTTTCAAGCTCGTGTATACATATGTACATACATACACATTTTTACAACAAAGCAAAAAAATTGTTTATGCTAACATACTTGCACGCATACATACATACATATGTAGATACATACATACCTACATACATACAAACGTATCTACATACATACATACATACATACATACATACATTCATACATGATCGCAAATATTATATACATATGTATATAATATTATATACATATGTATGTACCATTATGATCGATTTTTGGTACCAAAAGTTGGGTGCATATGGGCCGATGTCCAAAAATTTTCTAATTTTGCCCCTAAACAGCCTGTATGTACCATTCCGACAAATATTTAGTGCAAAAAACTGTTTCGTTTAGCTTCCAGGCCCGACTTCTTGAGATATCGGGAGGCGCTATATCTCGAACATGTATGGGCCGATGACAAAACGATTTCCAGTTTTGCTTCTGACTAACCTATATGTATCATTCTGATTGATTTTTGGTGCCAAAAGTTGTTTTATTTAGCTTATAGAGCCGATTTCTTGAAAAATCGGGAGACGCTATATCTCAGGTATATATAGACCGATTGCAGATATTTTTAAATTTTGCTTTTAAACACCTTATATGTACCATACTGATCGATTTTTGGTACCAAAAGTTGTTTTATTTGGCTTTTAGAGCCGACTTCTTGAGAAAACTTGAGGCGCTATATCTCGAGTGTATATGGGCCAATGTCCAAAATTTTCCACGTTTGCCTCTAAATAGTCTATATGTACCATTCTGATTGATTTTTAGTGCCAAAAATTGCTTTATTTGGCTTAAAGAGCGGATTTCTTGAAAAATCAGGAGTCGCTATATCTCAGATATATATGGACCGATTTCAAAAAATTTCCAATTTTGCTTTTAAACACCTTATATGTTCCATTCTAATCGATTTTTGATACCAAAAGTTGTTTTATTTGGCTTTTAGAGCCGACTTCTTGAGAAAACGGGAGGCGCTATATCTCGAGTGTATATGGGCCGATGTGGAAAAATTTTCCACTTTTGCCTCTAGGTAGCCTGTATATACCATTTTGATTGATCTTCGGTGCCAAAAGTTGTCTTATTTGGCTTATAAAGCCGATTTCTTTAAAAATCGGGAGACGCTATATCTCGGATATATATGGGCCGATTTCAAAAATTCCTTCATTTCTAAAATTTAATGGGCACTAAAAATGATATGGTTTAGTTTTTAAGAAAAAATTTTTTTTCAAAAACCTGAATACAAAAATTGCACAAAATATCCCTCAAAACCCGGTTTTTTGAATCTATCTCGGCTATCCGTGGACCTATCTTACTGAATTTCAATAGCAGACCCACTACCGGGGTTTCACACGTTTTAGCGAAAGAATGAGGTTTCTATCTCAAACCGTTTTCTCAGAAACGGTATTTCAACGACTACAGACGGACAGACGGACCGACGGACAGACGGACATCGCTCAATCGTAATCGCTATTGATGCTGATCCAGAATATATATACTTTATGGGGTCTTAAATGGATATTTCAATGCGTTACAAACGGAATCACAAACTTATATATACCCTTACACATTTATGTGAAGGGTATAAAAAGCAGAAACAAAAAATATATGTATCTATATGCAACGCAAACGTCAAACACAAGTAACAATGAGGACAATAAAAACTAAAACACAAAGTAGCAGCATCCTTTACGAGCTTAACATTCATCACACTTGGCATAAAACTACAATGTACCACACCAGAGACTTTTTCATTTAAGCGAAAATTGTCTGGACAAGTACATACAAAGATGCATTTAAACAACAATGTTGCTCATCTGAAAGAAAAACTTGTGAAGAAGAGAAAAAAGAAATTGGTAAAAGAAAACTTCTATATAAATTACATTTTCAACTGTGTTGTTTAAAGTTTCAAAGTTAAACACATCAAGCGCTTTGTGGCAGCTTTAGTGTGGGTGCAACATTTTAGTGAATGCATAACGGATCAGTTGAACAGCAGTAAGAACAGCATTCGTATTCAGAGCATGTAAAGCATGTGAGCTGGATACCTGATGAGCGAATTTTCTCTCCACATGAGGTGGCAGAAACACATTGTACCACTTGATATATTCTGCCTTCCAGAAATTCATTTCCTTAATGAAGAAAATTATTTGCTTTATTTTTCGTTGTTCCTTTGAAATTCTAAATTTTTTTTAATAGACTTCCTGTCCTCTTGCCCCTTTATTTTGGTGTGTTTCCACTTGCTTCATGTGAAGTAAAACGTGTTGTTGACATTTCTCAATGTTTTTTTTTGTGTGTTGCTGTTTTCCGTTCTTATTATTTTTTAGCCGCAGGATTAATTTCTTACGACAATGGAAGAAACACATGCTATAGCTACAGTTTACTTAAATCAGCTTAGCTCCTAGCTCAGTCTCTAAATAGCAACTACAATGACGACAAATAAGTACCTACATACATATGTGTTGCTGCAATTGATGCTGCCAGAAAACTTCAACAAAAATTTTGCCACTCGATATCGCCCGCAAAATTATTCCATTGTTCTCATATACCAATTCTGTTTTGTTGGAGTTCATAGAGAACATAAACACCTTTGACACGTCCAAAGTTCATAGGATGCTGATGAATAGTGTTTGATACCCAGGAACAGCCGGTTGTCCATCCAGCTATAAAAATTTTACTTTTCTTTACATAATTAATATTGATTTAAAAGTGACAAACCAAGGGCTGAACTTGAGCCTGAAAAGGCAATTTAATATAAATCTATGTAAAAACATTTAATTTTTTTAGGTCACTTGCTAAAGTGATTTTCTAACGGCAACTGTAGTTAATAATGGCATATGTTGCGTTTTTGAATAGAAACCCTGCAAGAAATACCTGATGGAAACTAACACATTAACACCTTAATTACTAACACATACAAAGCAATTTTATAGCTTTCCGCGTTGCCATTACCATGATTTTTAGTTCCTCAAAATTAAGAAAGATTTTTTGTGATAAAATTGTAATGCTCAACATTTTGGAAAGAAGACAAGAAAAGTAAAGTTGCGGATATATTGGCTGGGGTACATACCATGGCTGTTTCACTTCCACCACGTCGCTCATCAGCAACCAAGTTTGCTTCGAACCCAGGCCATGACTAATTGTAGCACGAGGAAAACATTTTATTTTGAGTTCATATTTGTTTTTGTTCATGTTACCATATAATTTATTTATTTGTTCAATTTTGCCTACAGAAATATATTCCTACAGATTACTAAAATACTTAATTGTAATCTTTAAACAACATTAAGTTGAACATATTTTAACTAACATTAAAATTTAATCGGGGGTTTAGCTATTAAATAAATGTCACATACTTTGCATAATTAGTTCTAAGACCCCTTCAAACATACGATAGTGTCTCAAATCTCTAAGAGGGCTATATAAAGTAAAATAGTTTTTGTATTCAGGACAATCAATATTATCAGCTAAAACATTGTACGCGAGCCACAGAATGTTAGAGAAACATGTTCTACAATATTTTAATGATTGTACGCCAAGTAACTTTCTCTTAACTTCGTAAACTTTTGATCAAAGCGGCCGGGTTTTTTTGATGTGTAGTCGTAATAAGTGAACGCGTGCTTTTTTAAATTGGCTTATTTAAAAAAATATTCCATGTTTATAAAACGTTTGTTTGTCAAAATATGTATGTGTAAATATTTGCCAAATGAGATGTTAATAGACGTGATAAATTTTTAAAAATGAGTCCATTAAAGTATATATTCGTAATAGGTATTATCGCGCTTATTGTGCGATAAGACTTTTTCTTCTGTATAGTCAACGTTTTGCAATATTGCAGAGGTGGTGTTAAATGCTGTTACCTAGATAGTGTCGAAGGTGTATACACTGGACACTAAACATACACATTAGCAACAGTTAATACTGACCTACTCAGGCATACAGAGGTCCCCTGAGTACTGGTCCCAGTCTAAAAACAAAAAAGTAAGTGATAAAGATAAACATATTTTTTATATGTCAAGAATTTAAAATATCGTCTCCGAAAAACTTCTCTTTATAGACTGTTCTACAGTAAATACGTTTGTTTTCTTAGAACTACATATACAGGTCATGGTAGTACCAGTAATATTTATATCCTGCTGCAGCAGCTATAGATCAGAAATTGTACGAAGCTGGATGCTTTGAAATGTCTGGTGAAAAGTAAACAATTGTTGTACTCGTCCAAGATAGTTTTTAATTTAAGAGCAAATTCCGCAATTGTTTACCACACAATATATTATAAGAAAAATCGTTTTAACTCACAGCAAGAAATAATTCATATGTGCCCAGCTTACCTGAAAAGATAAAAGATAATGTTATTAGATAATTATTTACATGCACAAGAGCAAGAAAATATCTGTAACCTAATCCTAGTATCTGTAAGGCATGGCATGAACGAAATACCTCTATTTCTTGACGATTACTACAATCCAAATATTGAGCCATTGTAATTGGTGTTTTTTTTTCGATGTATAGAACTTTAAGTTGGCATTACTGTTCAATATGGCGACCGATTTAACAGCTGTCAAGTGATTTATTCTCAGTTTAGTTTGACAACTCATCATGAATAGACTCACGCCTGAACAACGCTTGCAAATAGTCCAATTTTAGTGCAAAACGAGGTTGCCGTTGTTCCCGATTTTCATAAGCGAATTTTGTTTAGCGATGAAGCGCCCTTCTGGTTGAATGGCTACGTCAGCAAACAAAACTGCCGCATTTGGAGTGAAGCTAATCCTCAAGTGTATGTCGAAACACCGTTACGTACAGAAAAACTGACTGTTGGTGCGCTTTATGGGCTGGTGGAATTATTGGTTCGTACTTCTTCAAAAACGAAGATGGTCGGAACGTTACAGTCAATGGTGATCGGTGGAGAGCCATGATTACAAACTTTTTCATTCCTGAACTGAATAACCATAATGTCCATGATATGTGGTTTCAACAAGACGGCGCAACATGTCACACATCTCGTGCCACAATCGATTTGGTGACTAAAATTGTTGATTTTGTGAAATTTTTTTCTTTCTCGTTTTTAAAATTATCGTTTTGAAAAATGTGAAAAAACGATAAAATCGTCAAACTTCTGCCGTGTTATTTTTCCTTTTGTATTATAACACACTGCATTCGGACTATCACACCTGCACGTATTATTTGAATTTTGGCAAGTTTTTATAATAGTCTGACAGAAAATGGGAAAATCTGTAAATATGTATTACCAGCTGACACTACAATTGAACCCCCAAATAACTTATTGTTGCTGTTGTTTGTGTTATGCTTCTGCTGATGAGAAAATTGTGTAAATGAGTATGCATGCCACATAGAAATGTGGATACGTATTACGTACGCAGCAAAAGATGCTGCTGCTGCGGCTGCAGTTGCTCTGTTTTCAGTGCATTTAATAATTAAAAAGCCAACACTAGAGAAATAATTAAAGTGTTGCCAGAAGGTAGACGAAACACACATGTGTGTAGGTGCACGCTTAAACGCTTGCATACACAATACAAAAGGTCTAGTGTATGTCTACATGCTAAGTATACACTTTTAGGCAGTCGTACATTTATTTTAATGCACACATCAACAAAAGCATGCAGTTTAAGCACTTTTTCATTTAAAAAGGCAAAGTAGTGACATATTATAGTATTGTCTTGCAAAAAAATAAAAAAGATGCCTGCAAATTAAAACTTTTTACATTCATATGCACATACAGGCGGCTTATATCCATCCGTATATAAGTTTCAGCCATATACGAGGGCTAAATAAAATTTTTTTAGAAGTTCTTTCCTCAAAAGTAGAGAAGATTAATACTTTCTGAAAGCAAAAACAAAATGCTTCATTCTGAGACTACACTGATAGAAAAATCTTCGTTAATATAACGATGTTTACACTAATACTAGAATTTCGTCATTGTTTTTGGGCCATCGTTAGGGTTACGAAAATTGTTTTGTTATTAACAAAATCGAAATAATTTTTTATTCATTTTTTTCTTTTCTTTATGTAATTTTAGTTCTATTTAACTTTTATTTTAGCTTAGGCTGCAAAGTCTTCTGTTTACTGCTGGCGGAACTTGCACCACCACTCCTCGATTGGTGATCAGCTAGCAGACCCACATGAATGGAACAACAGGCAATTGCAATAGAGAGCTGATTATGAATTAGGTTTCTTGTATTAGCTTGATTTTTAAAACAAATTTTTGCTATTAAATATCATTTAAAAGCCTAAAAAAATATATAAAATATTTTTGTACTTATGCTTGGCCCAGCTTGAATTCGAACTTGAACCTCATGGTTTGTATTACTAATGAATTATATATGTAATAGAAATGTGTTGTTTCATTGACGAAAATATTGCGTTCAGAGAATGATACTATTTTTCATTAATTTTTAACGACAGCGTTTAAATGATCCCTAATAGTTTTGATGAAAAAATTACACATTCTTGTTTTGCGCAACTTCCTGATTATCTTAAAATGTAGCTTATTTTAAATATTGTATTTGAAATTCATTGAAAAGTTTTTCGTAGAACGATGAAACATTTTTCGTAATATTAATAAAGTTGTACGAACCAATAAAGTGGTGTTATTCGAAATTTTCGTCCCATTGGTGAAGCGGAATGCAAAATTTCGTAGTATTAATGAAAGGATGCCGAACGGAACGGTTTCTTGCCTGTTATGAACCGTTTTGCGTTCAGGATATGTCATTAGAGCATTATTCTTAATTCGAGTGAGAGTAATGCTGAAGTACAGAATACTAAAGGAAGGGTTTAGCGCACTACAAAAATCTCCACTTTTCTTTACAGACTTGTTTACATTTCTGACTCTCTAAATCTAAGCCATCCGGTTTGTGGTCCCTCGTAGAATCTAGGCAGGTTGGTGGATGAGGTGAGCGACCAAATCGAGAGCACCAGTTTTTATATTGTTTAATTTTCTACTTTAAGTTCATTTTTTTTATTTTTTATACATATAGCAAAGAGATTTGACAAAGTTTTGCCAAAGAAAACGAGGCAGAGAACAAGAAGTATTATTTTTGGTAAAAAGCAAAAACTGTTATAAATAACTTAAATAATTAATGAAGGATAATTTCATTATTAAATGGCCCAAAAAGTTACTTTGCACAAAAAACATTAAACGCAACTAGACATAAGAAAATGCATGAAGCGAAACCCAAACCGGCAACACTGACTTTACAAGCAGAAATTTTTATTCTCAGTCATGTAAAAACCATTGAAGGCAGAGGGTGTCTTTTGATTGCTTAACTTTTTTACGTTTATTTTTTCGTATTTACACTAGTCAGCACAAACTGCTTCTAGATTTGGTTGTTATGTGCCAAATGTAGTTATAATAATTTATATTGCTCATTAAAACTGAATCATAATATATTATATGAGTTTAGAATGTATTCTTTTTTTTTATTGAGAAGTGGTGAAGCTTTTATTTGCAAAACGGACTAAAGATGCCATAGGCAATTTGTCAATCATTGAATTATAATTTTTTTACTTGCATTTGAAATTGTTAATTGGTTACAACAGGTTAACAACGATTTGCAATGATAAGTTTCTTTGAAACATTAGCAAGAAATTCAAACTACGCTCTTATGTGTACACATCGAGGTTCAGTTGATGACTAAATTAAATTGGTAAGAATTTGTTGGGTTGTGTTTCATATCGTTACAAGAAAAAACGAGGAAAGATGTCATTGTATTCGTTTGAGGAACACTGCTCTATGAAGAATCCTTCTAGTAAGGGGTCAAAGGTGCAGCACTTACTGAGTAGGCGGGTACATCCATGTTCCTCTTATCGAGCTCGCACTGTATTCCATCTAAAATTCTACCTGCTCTTCTCTAGGCAGAACACTGCTCTTTCAACAACAAAACTTTTGTTATTATTGTATTTACAATCAATTAACCATATGAGCTTTAGAAACGCAACCACTTGCTGCTGCTGTCGGATATTTTACAAGTGTGCCTCGACACATGTTCAAATGAGAAGTCGACACAAGTGTGCGTTTGATTTGTGCCACATTTTCAACACACATGGCTGGATATTTTCATAAGTTTTTTGTGCTACGTGTAATAAACAAGGACATTTTTCTTTTATCTTAAACAATTAACGCTGTATTAGTTCGCACACATTTTAGCTGATATGTACGTTTCACAATTAGCAACTTTGCTTGACGCCGACATACTGAAGAACATGCTCAGGCTAAACTCTCAGAGAGGTTGTTTTGTCTTTTCTTTTGATCTGTGTGCCGTTTTTCAACCTGACTTTTAGTAGCTGCCTTAAACGAAAACAGTGCTGTTACCGCCACTGTCAACTATTTAAAGTGTAGATGCGACCATAAGCAAATACCAATTATCAGTAACCATTTACAGTCGCTAGATTGATAACCCCTGACAATGCGAAAACGTGGCATTTTCGTTTTGCATTTATAGTCAAGACCATTTTTGATTTTTTAAATAATTTATAATTGTTAAAAGGAAGAATTTAAAATCAACACTACGCTGAATTTTCATACTAAAAAAGTATTATTATTAAAATATAAACTGAATTATAACTGTATATCTAATATTAATTTTTTTGTAAAACTACAGGAATTTTAATATACTGTAATGCCAAATAACACTAATTACTATTAAAAAGTTTTTAATAGTAATTAATTTTTAATAAAAACCCAACACTGGAAAATACCATTCCAAATCAACCTATTATTAATGTTACCTTTTTGTACAACTATGAACAAATGATGAAATGAAATAAAAGAGGGAGTTGAGTGTTGATATCAAAATGAAGATGACGTGTTTTAATCAGGTTACACGTATGCGGGTAAAAGTATAAAAAAGTACAATAATACGACTAAAATGAGTTGTTTGTGTTTGATATTTAGAATCTGATGAAAATTAGGTGCCAAGTGCAATTCCCGCAACAAGTGCTTTTAAGTATTAATAAATTTTTTTTTTTCAATTTACAATTTCATTGATAGGTATTAATTTAGGTCTAAAAATGAACCTTTTTAAAAAATGTTTGCTGTCTTTTTCAGCTGTCTGTAGGCCGACGACATTTCGTTGGTGCTAATCAACTCCTTAGTAGGCTTGAAAAATTCTTAAAAGTTTGTTTGAAACTTAACTATTATTCCATAATTCCCATGAACAAAATGAGAATCAGAAATGTTCAAGCGAACCTTTAACACAGCAAACATTTCTTTTCGTTTTTGTAACTCGTTTACTTTTCTTTGCAACCTTCTATACAACGGGTTACCATCGGTTACTACGATTTGTATTTTTGAAAGTATCGAAAAGCTTTTTCATTGATAAGTGTGAAGAAAGGAAAAAATAGGGTTTGCTTAAATTAATATAATTTTTGCTACAAAACAGGATATTTAGACGAACGTACCAAAAATTTGATCAACTACGACTTAAATATACATATATAAGACGGCAAATACCCTCATTCCAGGGGCCAAATTCTGGCACTCGTGATTGAACGATTTCGTTATAGAATGCTGTGTGTTTGTTGCTCATTTTGTTTTTGCTCTACATTGTTTTTATTATCGAGTATATTCGATCACGAATGCCAGAATCCGGCCCCAGATATTTTTTTTAGAAAAGTAGGTGGTATTGATGATATTAAAACAATCACTCAAACATTTCAGGCAGACATGTTTCACTCAAACGGTATTGGATTTCATTTATTTTTGGTCTATTTTGGGGGGTGCATACAATGTATGGAAAAGTTTCATACATTTTATAAAAAGGCATGCAGAGATTTCCCATAGTTAATGAAAAACTTTAATTTAACTAATGTTAGATGCCATTCCTCTAATTAGAGGAATTCAAAAGTTGCTTATTAAAACAATGCCTGCCTACCTGCACTGCATTCATCTAAATGATGTGAAACACTCTTCATTAACTTAATGAAACCTTCATTAGCTCGCTTTGAAGAACAAGTTTCATTATTTTGTGTTACGTTTAGCAGGCTTAAGTTTGTTATATAGTATTTTTGTGATTGACACAAATTAAACAAGACGAAGAAAACATCAAGGACTTTCAAGCTAAGTCTTTGATTAATATCAATCACAAAAATAATATATAACAAAGTTAAGCCTGATAAGCGTAATACAAAATAATAATATAAGAAGGAGTTCGAATAATAAAGATTAATTAATTTAACAGTCGCTGGGCACAGCAGAACATTTGAAAAATTAGAATTAACAATAAGTTGTAATACAACTTGCTTACCTCTGTATGGTGGGAATGATTTAAATAAAAAATATTTTCATAATGGGTGTTTTTGATAAAATTGGTTGAGTGTCGCTTTAAAAACATGAGCCCCTGAGTTCAAGGACGGGTGCTGACGAGAAGTGTGGCGGCTTCGAAATAGCTAGTTGTCCACCCATTTAAAGGTGCTTGATGTTTTCTTTATTTTGTTTATTAATATCAATCTCGAAAATAAAGTATAACGAACTTAAGCCTGATAAACGTAATACAAAATAATAATACAAGAAGAAGGAGTGTGAATAATAGAAATTAATTAAGAACAAATTTCATTAACGAAATGAAGAAATTCATTGTTTGAATGCAGGTTTTCCATTCAGTGTACTTGTATTACATTACAACAGTATGTAGTGTTTTTGTTGTGTCCTGCAAGTTCAATGGGGCTAATAAAATAATAACCTATTGCTTGCTGTTCAGCAAGCAAAACCAGTAGGAAATTAGGCGATGACATTAATTTTCATTTTGCTTTGGCGATATTAAATGAATGTGAATTCAAACTACCAATTCAAATTCATTCCAACACCTGTTTCATTTAAAATACTTTTGTATTTATATACGATATTCTCCTCCTCTTGCCTTTCACGCACACACACATGCAAATGGACACATCAGTTCGTTTTCCTGTTAAAACGATCCTCACAACTTTAATGTGAGTGTATTGGGTGTTCCCTTCTTGCAGTGCACATGACCATTAAACGAATCTCGTTGAAGAACATGCTGCAGTTGTTGCAAGCTATTTGAATCAATGTACATACAAACATACTTATGTATGTCTCTAAGATTGTGTGCCGTCTGAAATGAATGCTTATATGTATGTTTGAAATCTTTTTTTAGTTCCATTTGTTGCAGACAATTTAATTTCAGTGTCATAAAAACATTTCATAAAGCACTTGAACATGAGCAAGAAATAAAATATCTTAAGTTTGAGTGAGTGACTCAAGTATGAGTGGTTGACATTTTTTACGTTTTCTTTTCTGGCTGCGAATTTGTAGCAGGGGAAAAATGCAACTTAAAATGATGAAACCACGTTTGCTTTTTCAATTGCCCTGCTTTCACAAGAATCTGAAAATTAAATGCAAACACTTTCACTAAACACTGTAGAAATAATTAGAGTACAATTTTTTCAACAAAAATCCACTACAATGTCACCACAAAGAGTCTGACACAATCTTGCGAAAGTAAAAACGAACTAAAACTTGAGAAAGTACTTAAAAATTGTAAATTATAAAGTTCGACTACAATGTGAAATGAATATTTAAAACTCGATGGACACGGTGCAAATATGTATGTATATTAGAACAATAGCGGAAATCACCCTTTGCGGCACATCTGCAATTTTGGCACATACATATAGCATGATGTTTTGCTACAAAGCGTGAGTGTCTTTTCCAAAGGCCATATTCATAATAATTATTGTAAGTTTATTAAGCTCTTATTTGACGTATTTCTACGGAATATTTGTCAAATAAACTTGTAATAAACCTTCAATAGTTTTTATGAATATGGGTACAAGTGTTTAGCAAAATAATTATAACAGCTGAAAGTGACGGAAAATATAAATATTTTTGTTTTGTAAATTGAGAAGGAAGCTTAGAAAACAAACTGCAAACATTTTGTTATTAATTTTTCGTTGTCCATCTTTTACTGTTGACTGTTTGTTTAATTACCATAATTTTATTTTTAATTTCTTCCATGTTCATTTTCTTGCCTGTTTATTATTTATTTGTTTACAAAATTTAATAAAGTGAGTTTGCCGCATGAAATAAGCTAAGCCGCAGCCAATATTTGAAAAGCAACGCTGTCGATAAAAATTGCACGTGACGCAACCGCCCGGTTTTTTGTTTATTTTTTAAAAGTTAATAGAAATTATGCATAATAATAGGTATAATATTCACTTTTTACTATTTTGTAAATACTTCTTCGAGCAACGTAAGCATTAATTTAATTCCGGCACAGGCATGTTTTGTGGCGGCCTTGCCGTCGTATAGTTTTTTGAGCGCAGGAGTTTACATGTTGGATTGTAAAAAACAGCTGTTTTAGCATTTAGCAAACATTTGCAAATACGGATCTGCAATGGTTTTTAGTTATGCATATTTGCATAAGTGATGCAAATCTCGGTTTCATACATTTTGTTCTTGTAGTCTTGCAGACTATGGCACGCTTGGGGAATGTAATAATTTTGGGCGCAGCCGCTTTAGCGGCAAAACAAAAGACGAAAGCAATGAGATCTAGAATAAATGTAGAAATTTACATTTGCAAATATGTATAAACAACTTCAAGGTTCCTCATCATTTGCAATGCCCCATTTACGTTTGGAATACACATGCTGCAGTAGAGATGCAAATATTATCGATTTAGTATTTTAGAGTTATTTTTTCATTCGTTTGCCATTCTTGGCCTGCGAGGCTACTTGCTATCAGGCCAAATGTGGCACTAAGGCCAAATGTACATGTTTGAGAAGGCGCGAGCAAATGTGCATTGCAAAACCGTTTTGTTCTTAATGATATTCCAAAGCATTCATGGCACTTTTTAAAACCAAACAAAAACTATTGAAAGACAACCTAAAACCAATATTTTTAAGCTCATTTTCGGTTTTTATTCATTTTTCGTACGCAACGAACGTGTTTTATACATTCCTGTTGTTGCACATTCTTTGTTATTCACACACATACACATGTGTTTGCTTCCTTTTTCATGAAATTTTCATAGTACTATTACTTGGTTCTATACACTTCACTGATATGTTTTGCATAGTTTTTTAAAATTCGTTCTCCTATCGTTAGCCAGCACGAAGCTGCAGCTTCATCCCGTTGTTGAGTCAACACAAGTCTAAACACATGCGTATTCATATATATGTATATATATGAGTGATAACAACTAACGGACGCACACAACGTAAGCTTATGACTTTGATGGGGAAATAATCAGCTTTTAATCAGCATTACCTATTTAGGGTCCCGTACTCATCGAGTGAAAACGATTCACCCAAAACGATAACAGCTAGAGAGCTGAACTTTTCTCCCATCTGCTAACTTTTATCGAGTTTTGTGAGATGAAAGTATAATTAGATTTCTTGCGACTGTCAAAAAGTCTGACGTAACTTACATTTTACATTCACACCATCACACTTCACATAAAATAAAAAATTTGCGTGGAAAAGAAAACAGCTGTTTCATATGTATGTACATACGTTAATCATGCATACGTTTAATCACAGAATAAAACATCACAGACTAAACAGATATCCCAAAAGTGACGTTTGAAAAGTGGCCATATCATTTGTTTGGGGACCAGTCAGAAGTGAGCAGTACAGAAAATCGTAGCAATATGAGTGTGTACACAAAAACAAACATAAACAATAAAAAAACGTTGTTATAAAGTGTTTGGAAAAATATTGGTTTTGTTGTAATTTTTCTGAAAAAAGTAGAAAACATGAATGAAAAGTTTTGAAAATTAAGTTTTAAATATATCCGATGTACTGCTAGTGATGTACTCAATGTAAATAAAATATTAAATACAAATAATTATTATTTGTTTGCTTGCAAAGCAGTTTTGTTTGCATCAGGTTTGCACTGAATTTTTCTAGCCAAGAAACAAATGTAAGCAAATGCGGAGTAAACCAACAGAGACAGCTATATAAAAATTTTCATGTTTGCTGTCCTTCACTAGATCCACAAGTACTTTCAATATATTTGGCAGTAAATTGGTAATTTTTGTAGTCTGGTAGAGCTGGTGGCCCTTCTTGTAGTATTCTGTGGCCAACATAAAACTTTACACGGCGGCAGAAGAGCAATTTCATGTTGGCGGTGGACGTGCCGGCGCTAAAAAATATTCAGCAGCTAAAATAATAGTTATGTAAAACAGAACCAAATTGAATAACACAAAAATAGTTTATCTTCTAAACTACAGCTAGAGCAAAATACATTTGTATACGGTAACCAAATTCCAAATTTCGAACCCTTGTATAACGAAATCCAATACCATCGGCTGTGAAACAACTGGCTAGTAAATTTTTCAACAGCCGCTTGTGTTAAGAAAACAACCCTGATCGAATGAAATGTATTATCGTTTAGAAAATTTTCAAAAAACGGTGAAGTCTTATGGGATATCAATTTTTTATCGTATTATTTCTCGGTTTCATAACACATTGCATTCACACCATCACAGTTGCACGTATTATTTGAATTTTTGGCAGGTATTAATACACAGTATAATAGTCTGAATTGCCCTTAAGCAAGCATTTGTGAAACCTTTTATACATACACGTGAAGAAAAAATATTTTAGAATTTGGTTGCGACAACAATATCATGTCCGCTATAACGATGTGAAAGATTGTAGCAAACAATATATTTTTATTATGTCTGTGAAGAGAAATTTTAAAATTTTTTTAACAACGGACACAAACCTTTAAACCTAACAGACCTCTGTTAGTGTGATAACATGGCTCTGTTAAGCCCAAAAATTCAAATTCAAAAAAATACATTTAAAAAAAAAATTAAAAAATGTATAGTTCACGAACACTAAATAATATTTTTAAATTTAATTTCGGCAAAACGAAGTCACAAAAGTGTCAAACGAAGTCGTTAATAAGGAAAATTATATATATATATATATATATATATATATATATATATATATATATATATATATAACTTTTCATACAATCATATTGACCTTTTTATTTAAAGAAAAAATGTATTTTAACACTAAAATAGTTAATTGGAAACGATATAGTGAAAACAATGCATTTCAATTTATTTTCATTTATGTATAAATTTCAAACGAGTTTTTATTAGCAACAAGTCATTATTGCTTAATTAAATGGTCATGAAAAAAGCGAAAACAAGCAGGCAATATTTATTCATGAAACAAGCCCATTATTAAAAAAAAAATAGCTAAAAAATTTAAGCAATTAAAATAAATACTAAGCAAATAAATTAAAATGTATCATTGCTGTTAACTAAAGTTACAATTGTTAGTACACCGGAAAAATTAATACCGACAGCTGCATTTTTAATTTACTTTGGTGAATAAGAGTGCCAACCTTCATAATTTTAAAAGCAGGCTGTTTACAATAACCTCAGCACCAAATAATACCGAAATGAATCCGCAAAACATTTGCCTCGTAAATCTCTCACAATCCTGTTTTTTCAGTGTATATTGAACAAGCAAGTAATAAATAAATAATTTATTTACATATAATTAGTCTACTCATTATTTATTTATTTATTTATTTTAAAAGAATTATTAAAATAAATACTACATGATACAGCAGCAAACCATTTAAAACGCATCAAATATTTATTTACTAAATTAATAGTTATAATAACTTGATTGCATAAAGGTTGGAGTTAACCGGCATGGTCGACATTGTGAGCAGTATTTTTATTATAACCTAGATTGTAGAACGGTAGTTGATTTGCAATCGTCTTCGAATTCCTTGAAATTGTTCACTTGCGATGATTGTTTACATTGAAATAATTAATTTCTTTTGATTTCAAATAAAAGTGTTAGCGAATAATAAATGATATCCCTGGGGTTAAATATTGCATGTACTTGTCACCGTAAAAAAGTTGTGCTAAATAAATACAAAAATAAGTGCAAACAGCGGAAACAAAGAAAACAATAATTTAAAATAATAATCGCTTTTACGGCGAATATGTAATTTATATAAACAGCTAGAAGGCTTGATTTTGAATTGCAATTATTTCAAAGGTCTTGCAAACAACAGTGGGGAACAAAACAAAGCAAGCAGAAAAAGACAGAGAGAGAGAGAGAGAGAGAGAGAGAGAGCGAGAGAGAACAACATCAATTGGGATGGAGAGTAGTATTCCAATTTAAGCCCTTTTGGTGCTACATTTATCAGGTTTTATTTTTACTTGGCACCATTATTTTAGAAAAAATACTGGGTGTTATTTTGCCAAGAATGCTCATTTTTCGGAAGTACTTTTCATCTTGAAAAATCGTTTGTATCGTTGTAGCTCGTCTATATACATATAGACCGACATCTGAAATTTTTATCTTCTGCTTTTAAATAATCTTTCTTATAACCAGAAGTTGGTTTTTGCTCCAAAAATTGTTGAAGTTCGTTTGCACGGCAAATTTTTTTAAAACCGATTTGAGCTAATCTGAACCGACACCAAAAAAAAAATTGATTTATTTTATGAATACTTTTAGGCACCAAAATCTGTTGTGGCTCGTTAAGAAGTGAAATTTCTTTAAGCACCAGATTTCGCTATACGTCGGGTATAAGACGTACTGAAAAAAATTGTTTACTAACTTGACCTTCTTTTGCCACCATGTTCACTGTGGGAAAATTATTTTAGACCGCTCAGTCTGTAGTCGGGCATTTAAAAAAAAAAATTGTTTCGACTTGTAATAACCCTCTTCTATTACGAGATTAAGTACACAATAATATTGTAGACCAGATATAGCTGAAGGTTCTTAAAAGCTCAATGTCAAGTATTTTTCTCAGGAACGGCATTTCAACGATCTACAGACGGGTGTCGCTCAGTCAACGTTTTTATCAATGCTAGTATGCATATTACAAACTTAAATATATGAATGTATATGCTATTAACCCTTGTTGTATATAGTAGACACACAGTGATAGAGCAACGACTTAATGAACCTCTGTACAGATTAATTAAATTTCTACTATTAGCTTAAAAGTTTTATAAAATCTATCAAGCTACCAGATTATTTGCTAAACGTTAAACAAAAAGCTGTTTTGCAAATCTTATAAATACATCAATAAATTAATTCATGAATATAAATATTTAATGCTGTATTAATTCAGGTCCAAAATTAGACCTATCAAATGTTTTCTGTCTTTCTGTCAAACAAGCCCTTAACACAGTTTGTTTGAACATTTCCGATTCTCATTTTGTTCATGGGAATTATGGAATAAGTAGTCAAGTTTCAAACAAACTTTTAAGAATTTTTCAAGTCTACTGATGAGTTGATTAGCACCAACGAAATGTCGTCGGCATTTAGACAGCTGAAAACGACAGAAAACATTTGATAGGTGTATTTTTTCATCTGAATTAATACATTTCACTTTGCTCTTAAAGCAAATAAATACTTAGCATAATCAGTTGTTTTAGTGCATTTAGCATTTCATATCGTTTCACTTGTGTTAATGCGTGAGGCTTTATTAAAAAGAATAATACAGGGTGGCCCAAAAAATAACAACGAAAGGGTTTGAATTGCTTATAACTTTATTATTAGCGCAGTTCAATATTTGGTGCAAATGTCTTGCGTAAGTGCGAGTGCAAGACATCGTTGCTTTTTCTTTGCAACCCAACAACAAAATATACAAGGTTGCACTCGCAATATTTTTGCATTTACGCACCGCTAATTACGTGTTGCTTTTTTCGCATGAGTATTGCAACACTGACACTCGAACAGCTGACATTTTAAAACAAAGCAAACAAAAAATTGTAGAGATGGAGCCAACAGCGATTACCAAAAAAATAAAACGTGAAAAATTAAAAATTGTGTATTAATTTATCAGCTGTTATTTGGAGTGCAATAAAATTTGCAAAGTTGTTGAAAAGGGTGCTCAATATTTGTTGCAATATAATCACAAATGCAAATAGTCGGAACCAAAAACGCACCAAACGCTGAGTACCGCTATTATAAACTTTTTCTTCTTTTCTTTTCAGTATTTTGTAAAGAAGACTTGGAGAATTTAAGGAATGGAGCCCAAGTTGAACAACGGGCCCAAGTTGTTGAGCTTTATTTTTCAAATCAACGATCCATTGTTTTGACTCAGTGTGCATGACGACGTTATTTTAATGTGCGGGTTGGACCCTAAAGGTAAGTACTGTGTTCGAAACTGCGGAAAATGTTGAGCAACATTGATTTTTTCGTACGGAAAATTTGACATGTATCTAATGTTACCTGTCCTGCGGTTTTACACAATTTAACGGGTTTTTTATTAAAAATATGCTACATTGTTTTACATTTGTAAACAAAACCCATATGTTTTGCAATTTGGATTGTGATGAGAAAAATGTAATTATAGAATAAACTGTTAATTTTTTATACAAATACATCAAAATGAACAAAGAAGTTCCAAATAATTTTCTTTTTCTTCACGGCTGATTTCAGTTTCTGCATTTCTGTCGCAGTGAATTTAATTTTTTGGTTTTCTTTATTACTTTGAATTTTTTTTTTTTTTGTCCAAAAAATTTTACTTAAATTTTTGCAATGAAAATATCAGCAGTCAGCTGTTGCTTAAAAATTTCACGTGGAAGAATTGCCACTTCAATTATTTCGCAGCAAAAAGAAAATGTTGCCAGATACATTTCATATGTTTTTCTCAAAATGAGCAGAGTACTACTTCTGCAACATTTTTTCACGAAAAGTTCATGCGAATTTTTTTACATGCATTTTGACAACTTTCCGCGTGGAATTTTAATCAGAGTACTTACCTTTAGAGACAACAATAAACAGTCTGGTTTAAAATTATCGACAACAAGTGGCAGTAAGGAATCTCTCTGGTGCTGGCAGACGACGAACGGTGCACACGGATGACAATATTGATCAGGTAAAGGGGAGTATTTGGGAAGATGAAGAAACATCAACCAGCGGCCTTATTCTATAACTCGCTAAAATTAAAGACATCGCTAAAAATCTCTAAGCTTTTTAGCTTCAAAGAAATTTGAATTTTTTGAGCAAAAAATTAAGATTTTAACAACGGTGCTAAAATTCAATTTTCTCTCACAAAAGTACGGTCGTTGCTAAAACTCGCTCAGTAATGTAATTTTTCTTTTAATGAAAAGATAAACTAAGGACCTTGAAAGCCCATTTTGGTTGAACACCATAAAAGGAATCAATTTATCTAATTTAAAAAGGTCGATATTAATAACACATTTAATATACTCGAGTTGAGTTTAGAGATTTTTGGCAATGTCTCAAATTTTAGCTAGTAACAGAATAGGACCGCCGAAGACGTTCGACACCACTTAGCCTATCACGAGCGTCGCTTCAGAGAAGTTTGCATACAATAGGAATGTTTCCATACAAGATTCAGCTTATCCAAGAATGCAGTTTTTTTTTTCGGCAAAAACCAGAAGAAAATCATAATTTTATTTCCAATTAAGTGGGCTCGTTAATAAGCAAAACTGCAGGATATGGGTTATGGAAATCCGAGAGTAGTTCAACACCGAGAATTACACCCCCCTAAATGTACGGTTTGATGTGGTAACTGGTTCTTAGTTTCTTGAAAATGAACACGGGGTCGCCGTTTCTGTCAATGGTGTCAAATATCGGACAATGTTGGAGAAACTTTTAAAGGCCAGCCCTGGAAAACCATCCACAAGTATGGTTCCAAAAAGATGGAGCTCCAGTGCACACTGCAAGTGACACAAATGGCTCTTTTACGGGACATCTTTGGTGAACGAATTAGTTCACGTACAAGTGATTTTAATTGGCCTCCGTGTTCACGGAGACTGTTTTCTTTAGGGTTATTTGAAAGGAAAAGTCTACATTAATAAGCCAAGAGCCATCCAGCAATTAAAGAGCAATATACGGGACGAAATAAACAACATAACACCTGAAGTTTTGCGAAAGGTTAGAGTGTGTTGGACAGAGCACAAATATGAGAAACAGAAATAGGCCACCACTTGCGAGATGTTATTTTTCACAACTAAAATATGATCTTAATTATTTACTTGCTTTAAGAGCCAATTGAAATGTATAATTTTAAGTCCAAATATGAACTTTAGAAATGTTTGCTGTGTTGAAGGTTTGTTTGAACATTTCTGATTCTCATTTTGTTCATGGGAATTGTGGAATAAGTAGTTAAGTTTAAAAAAAAACTTTTAAGAATTTTTTAAGTCTATTGATGAGTTGATTAGCACCAGCGAAATGTCGTTGGCATATAGACAGCTAAAAGAGACAGCAAATATTTTTTAAAAAGGTTCATTTTTGGACCTAAATTTTCACAACTAAACTAAAAATATTCCCCATTTGCATACTGTATTAAAAATATATTTAATTAATATGTCTTAAGTAAAAAAGTTATAAGCAATTCAAACTTTGTTAATTTTGCGCCACCCTGTTTTAACATTACACTGTGGATTAGGCCGATGCTGAAAGTGAGGGGTGAAAATAGAGGCTAAATTAGAAGACCCGTATCGCGGCGTTTGCTTATGTTAGTTCGAATTTTTTGATTTTCAGCATATTGTTTATATGGTTTTTTGGACTATTTGATATTTTTTAAAGTTGTAGAAGCCAATTTATTGCTAGAGACCTGTGCAATAATTAAATTAAAAAAAAAAATAATTTGGCAGTCTGTGCTAGATCACAGCGATATCTGGACTATATCGAAAATTTTCAGTTCACACATTTAAATGATTTTCTTTGATAATCGTCTGTACTCTTTACCACAACAAAGTCTTTCAATGCGTTTGCAGAGCCAAACTGTTGAAAACTCGGTTAATGCTGCATATCGGGGATGGATAGGGATGAGCAGTATTTAAAATACCTGTATTTGATATGCGTATTTAAAATATAAATTCGTATTTTGAATTTGAAATACGTCTTATAAATGTATTTAGCGCCTCTATATTGCAAAGAATTATCGAATGTGGCTGAACGTGTGGGAAGGATAGTGAGATATTGTAGTACTATTTATGCCAATGCCCCGCCTTCTAGGCAGTGACACCTTACCGAACATAATCCAATCAAAATCCTTTAAACAACTGAAAATGACACCAGGCATTTTGTTTGTTTTCTGACAACCTGTAGAATTGTGGTGTTTCTAGCTTTCTATGAGCTGGCATCTGCTTCACTTCATTCAGCCTTGCAGCAGCTCTAACTCTGAGCGAAATTCAAACATACTTGTTTCACCTGCTTCCAGGACGATCTTTATAAGTAGTATTTTTTACTAGAAATTGTATGTCTTGTGCAAATAATATAACTAGCGAACAAATATACATTCAAATTAAGTTGCCAAGGGCTATTCTCACTTTCGCAATTACGTCTTTGAACTTTTAATCCATGGACGTGTAACAGCCATGGTATGCTCTTCAGGCAAGAAGCTTTCAATTTTACTTTTCTGGTCTTCTTCAAATATGGTGATCACTGCAATTTTACAAAAAAAAAGTTTTGAGAAGATAAAATCTAACTAAAACCCCGATGACGTAGTTAATATAGTTCGACTATAAAATTAAATTATTGTATTCACATTTTTAATTTTGCCGTACTTTTCGTCACAGCGATCAAATTTAAAAGTAAACACTCATTAAAAATGCCTTTAAGAGCAGAACTTGGCGAACAAGGAAACTTTGGAAATTTGTTTACTTTAATTTAATTAACAATCTCAAGAGGACAAACTGCAGGGGAGGAAAGACTACAAGTACGATATGAGATAAATGCAGCAGAATGAGGTGAACAAGAATAAGTAATTTACATACTTGATTTGTTTTCCACTACGTAAACAACCAATTAGAATTGTTTGCATAAACTTTGCGCGCATTACATAAATTAATAAACATTACGGTCGTTATAAAGTAATGGCAAATATAACAATGAATTAATTTCATTATGGGTGTTACACCCGTAAGATGGAAACCCCTTCGCAAGGACAACTTGAATACTTGTAAAAATGAATTTCGTATCGCTTAGTAAAATAGTTCAAGCTTCTTTACGCAACAACTTGTAATTTGCATTTAAAGTTTTTTCAACCTTAGGGCAGGAGCTGTGAATGGCCTTTACTTGCAGATGCATGAGATTCTTTTGCGAATGTAATAATATTCTAATTATGAACGCACATTAGAAAGAAAGTTAAACAGTACGGCACCTCAATATAGAACACAGCAAAATAAACTCAAACAGAAACATGGTCGAACGGTCTCTCGAATGGAGTTCTGGTTTCAGTCAAAGACCATTTATTATCTCAGTTTACGTTAACAAAAACAAAAAAAAAAAACTTCTGGTACTTTATATGACTGTCAAAACATACGACAAACAGCAAACATATGTACGACTTTTGACAGTTCCACCATGAAAGCGCACAAAATCATATGTAGAATTGTGAGGAGCCCATAAAAGTGTCTTGGTTTCAGTTCTTCAGCCGCTCACATGTCCGCTCACCCAATAGACGACGACAGCATGAAAATAAAATATGTAACCGATAAGAACTTCAATATTCTCAATACGTCTTAGACGTGGACGTCAAAATAAAGTGTTATCCATTTCGTGGTTTCAAAAGTGGAATTCGACATACATACGTATGTCAAATTAAGTTGTTAAACCAATTTTTTTCTTCTCAGTTGAAAGTCTGTTTATAAGCAAAACACCCGTACTTATTCTGCAGTAAAAGCGTACAATGGTGTTTTGGGTAAAAATCACAAAGTACACAGAGATGAAACGCGACCAGAATGAGATAACAAGTCAGCACAAAGCTCTGTATGTCTCGTTTTCACATCGTTCGAGAACTTGTAGTCAAAACAAAACAAAAAGCATTTTTTACAGAAAAAGTGATGTTTTTTTTATTATAAACTTATGAATTGCTTAAAAAGTATATTAAATGTTTTTTTTTATAATATAACTTTATAGTATTCACTCTTTATAATGTGCTAAACAATATTTAATTATGTTTTATTTGTAACCTTAAGGACAGTGTTTTAATTTTACTTTGTAGTGGTGGTTTTATGAGGCAAAAATACATGCTCTTCGTAATCAGTTTCCAAACACTTAACTATTTTTGAATCCCTTGTCGAAAATGGAGGCGCTTCTTCAAGAAAACGTTGGAAAACTTCCATTGACAAAGAGTTCAAAATAAAAGAAGCAACCGATTCATTGGATTTGGGGAAAATTGAGGCATCGGACTTTCTCAATCGGATGATTAGTAAAAGTCATAGTGTATGTAGAGCTCCATGCAAAATATTGAACATATTTTCGAAGAAATTTCTGGGGAAGAAGAACCAAAAGATCAGAAATCAGCGCTGAAGAAGTGTCCAACGAAAGGGAATATGTTATCTGCAAGAATGCGGTTGCTACTATAGTTTTACTGCCCATATTGTAGAGTTAATGTGGAAGATAAAATTGAGGTTTTCCCGTAAGAAGTATTTACATACAGCTTTTTTTTTTATTGAAATTATGTTTTTTTTGGCTTTCATTGCATTGGATAAATGAATAACAGCTAATAAATAACATTTCTTTTTTCACTTTGAATCATTCTGGGGCAATTTTTCATTTATTTTTGCGGTAACGTTTCATAACGAAAAATAACCCTAAAAAATGGGGTAATTTTTTGGGGTAGTTCTTCCATTTTCATGGGGCCAAATTTCATAAAATTTTCAGGGTCTAAATGCATAATGAGTTATTACCCCAAATTTGGGGTAATTTTTCGTTTTCACCATTGCGGCCATTTTTCCTGGGGACGCCGCTTAGAACATACAAGCACGGCGATGTTATATACCTAAAAAAAAGGTCCAAACTAGAGCTATTAGAATCGGAAAAGTTTATATTCAGTTATTACTCAGGCGCCGTTTTATGGTGGATGGAAGTCGGAGAAAACTTCTTAAGAATTTACTCTTGTTATACTGAATATATGTATATGTATAGTGATTAACGGGGACTAAATAATTTTTCGAGTTATTCAAAATTTTTTCTAGAATATTTTCAAATTATTTGTGTTTTTAGAGCTCAAAAATGTATAAATAATAACACATACAATTGCTGAAATACAAATTACATGGTTTTGTTTTTGTTCTTCGCCATCGGCTTAGTTGACTTTTAGCAGCCACCGGACCCAATTTCGCTTAGCCGCCGGCGTCGACAAACGCCCATCTGTTCATGCAAACACATTAAAACTCTCTGCTAAGACTTTACTAATATTTTGCAGAGCAAAATGTTTATTTTAGTAAATTATGGCCCCCAATTTTATTGATTGAAAATATCATCTATATTTTAAACCGAAGTTCGCAGAAGTAGCTGTCAGGTACAAATTTAAAATTTAAATATTTAATGCTGTTTTGCATGCGTGCCTTTCATAAACACAATTTTCTTCTCCCTTTTGTTCAAGGAATTTGCTCTGATGTGTCACTTACACTTCTGTAAAATGTTACAATTTTAATGACAGAATTAATTTCAATGCTACTTTTCTTTATTGCGAGGAAGTTTTGTTTGTGTTCAATTGGACATGTGATGGTGCGATTTGATTTTACTTTCTTAGGTCTGTGCAGAATCGGCAGAAAACAGAGCTCGCTGTTAAGTGAAGCTAGACGTTCGTATATCACAAGCAATAACCTTCTACGTCGACTTAAGGCAAAACCGATTTGCAATCTGATACAATATTCTACAAATAAAACTTTACATCTATTCGACAGATACAAACGAAATAAAATCACTATACAGTTTGCAATAAGCCCCAAAATGTAATATGAAAAACATGCGAGGTCTGATCAAATAATAACCGTTATTTTCAAAGTTCGTGAGTTACTTATGTTCGATTTTTTTCTGTTGTATGTTGCTACACATGTCTGTTATATTGGCCATATCAGCCATTTTGGATTGTCAGTTGTTTTTGATAGATAAAAGGATTGGTCGTGTTTTGGTGTGCTCTTCAATTTTTTACTATTCCAAAAAATTGATCAAAGGAACTATGAGCAGAACACAAGTTCAATTGTGGTAAAACCGGTTTAAGGAAGGCCGAGAAGATGTCAATGGCGTTGCTCGTCCTGGTCGCCCCAGCACCTCAACAATCGATGAAAACACTAAAGCAGTGAAGAAAATAATTTTGGATAATTTTTACGGATGTTTTATTCGCGAAACATGCGGCCGCGAAGATTGTTCCAAAATTGCTACATTTTGAGCAAAACCAATCTCGCATGGACATCTCTCAGGAGCTGTTGAGCATCCTCAACGACGATGTAGATTTCCTTAAAAAAGGTCATAACTGGTGACGAATCATGGGTGTATGGCTCTGACATTGAAACCAAATCCCAATCATCCCAACTGAAACGTCCAGAAGAACCAAGACCGAAAAAGCAAGTCAAGTTCGAACAAATGTGAAGGTGGTTTTTCTTCGACTGCAAGGGCGTGCTGCATCATGACTTCTTGCCACAAGGTCGTACGGTCAATAAGGAATACTACCTTGAACTCATGCGCCGTTTGCACTAAGCGATTCCTCACAAATGCACAGAATTGTGGAAAAAACAATTATGGATTTTGCACCATGACAACGCACCAGCTCCCTCATCGACGCTTGTGCGTGAGTTTTTGGCCAAAAACAAAAATGGTTATCATGCCTCAACCATCGTACTCACCGGACTTGGCCCCCGCTGACTTTTTTCTCTTCGCAAAACTGAAGACACCGATGAAAGCAAAGTGTTTTACAACGATTGAGGAGATAAAAGAAACATCGAAACAGGAGTTGTTTTGAGGATTGGAAAAAACGGTGGCATAAGCGTATTGTATCTGAGGGGGATTGATTACATGGAAGGGGACAATAAAGTTATTGATGAATAAATAAATAGTTTTTGAAAAAATTTAAAATAATGGTTATTTTTTGATCAGACCTCGTATCTTATTAATCCTATATGAATTCTTCAGGACTGTAATCTTTAAATTTTATATAAAATTCTTCTAAATGGCCCACTTTGATTTTTCAGGATTTTCTTAAGATCAGTTTTTTAAAGACTCGGGCTGTTATTGCTTGCAAGTACAGATATTTTGTTTATTATTGCTTAAAAAATCCGAAATTAGTTATTATCCAGTATTCGTTAAAAATTATGGAAAAACTGTATGTTGCTAAGGAAAAAGTAACTACTTTCACGGAAAAACTAATTTGAAACTATTTTCTTCCGTTTTTTGCCGTTCTGGCAAAAAACGGAAAGTGAAAGTAATACTTAAAGAGGCCTTAGGCCTTTCTCTATTCATTTAGTTTCTACATAAGAAATTGAAAACGAAGAGTTTGGGGGAAAATATAAATAAATGAAAATTGTTTGCGTACAGAAAAAAAAGAAGTAAAAGGACAGCGGCAGAAGGAAAGAGACAAGGCAAAGATTTTGGAAAACCAATCAGTTTGAAAAGAATGTTGTTATTAAAAATGTTTAAAACAAAACGAGAAATGAATAAAAGATACGATGGAGAAAAGCAGCACAATTAATTTTTTGTTTTTGTAGTTGTTGTGATCAATGTAAATACATTCGCTTGACAGCCAAGACAGTTTGACAAACAAACAAGAAAGAAATAATAATAATAATAATCTAAAGTTTTTGCCACTGAGTATTGAATGTTCGAAAAAGAAGAAGGACGAACTCCCTGGAAAAGTAAAAGGTAAAATGACATGTCAGGATATTTTTGTATTTGCAAAACAATGTAGATTTGGCGGAAATTCTTAAACGTTACGTGTTTTTTTTTTTTTTGTCAGAGATATTTATTAAATCCAATAAAAACATTATGAAACTGATGACTGACTAATTTTATTTCTTTGCTCAGGCAACTGATGTTTGGATCATTTTATTTTTGTTGTACATTTACGATAATATAGGCAACTGCTGAACTATACTAAAACTATTTACAAATTGAAGTTATTTTTACTATTTTTTATTTTGGAAAAAATTATTCTTTCAGCAGACAATAAATTTTTAATTTGTTATCATTTTGCACAAAACATTTAAGCAAATTGGAAATTGCTTCAAGTGAAGAGCGCGTAAACATACAACTGTTGTATGAATGTGTATCAGAACACTGCGTTATGCTGGGAACACAACTGGGACGAAGGACGAATTTCACCCAACACGACGAATACGCCGGTTAAAATTCGTTGTGTAAATTCGTCGTATGAAGCACAATAACGACGAAAAACAAAAACATCTGTTATAATCGATAAAGTTGTTTATTGTTTGTTCAAAGATAGAAAAAATTTAAGTAAATCAAAGAATTTCAAATTTTGTAAAAATAATTAAAATAATGAACACGATCCCAGATTATATAAACATTCATGAAGTTTAACATTTTCAATTATAATTTCACTTGTAGCCATTTTCTCAGTTTTTTAATTTTATCTTATTTTAGTTGAACAGCTGATGGGGTGACCATATTAAAAACATTATATACTACAAACATGTTTTATAATCTAATATGTTGGCTTTTTATTTTAAATGCAAAAAGTCAAAGCTTAGCACTTAAAATAAAAACTATTAAAGTAAAAATTAATTATTTTTACTAAAACTCTTGAAAACTAAAACCAAAACGGCCACATGGTACTAATTTGTTCTTCGTTCGCCGGCGTAAGAAATAGAAATAAATCTATTTCAAGTTCGCCGCGTACACAGAATTTCGACCGACGCTGTGACTGTGTGCATTTTCATATACACCAATGTGTATATGTGTTGTTGTTGTGTTCAGTTGTGTTCCTAGCATTAAGCTACACAGAAAAGAAATGAATGAGGTTGGATCATGTAGCAGGGATACGTAGTACTTATTTCAGAAGAGCAAAGTTGTTGGTTTTTTTTTTAACAAACAAAAAACTACGAAGCTTCTTGCTTGTCTCCAGAAACACCCAGAGCCTTCGGCAGGAATCGAACCTGCGACCTCAGGGACGACTCTTAGTAGACCACTCTACCAATTCATCCATCGAGGCGCTCCGGTTTAACAAAAATCAGTTAAAATTTTCTAAATATGTCCGAAATTTAGTTTCTTGTATGGATTTTCCCATTTAGGTTTTAAATTTGTTCTTGTTATTTGATATTGTAGTACTTAGTTCATGTTCTATGAAATGTTCATGTTCTGTGAAAATTTCAAGAGCCTACACTGAAAAGCCAATTCAATCCATTTGTTCAGATTTCCGTTAATCAAGTCCGTTGAGCTTAATTTAAGTAGGAATTATTCAAGCACTGAATACCTATTTTAGCCATATCTAATTGCAGTTTCGGTTAAATTGTAGCTAAACTCTGTATTTAAAAACAAGCACGCTGTACTTGGTTTAATTAAGAACACTCGTACTAACCATATTTTTGGCACTGATTGGGATTGATGTAAGCAAGTAAGGAATGAATTTGTCTTGAGTGTGATGATTATGCACTTGATTCGATGCTGCTGAAACCTATTTAACCTCAAATTCACACATGAAACTATCCCTGCTATATCCTTAACTCAATAAAAATGTATAAACTATTTTGTCTCGTTGTTGATTTGAACCTGGAATCCAACTACTGCCAGTGCGGCCAACTTTTTGAGCAAACTTTTTAATTAAAAGTTTTTTGCATTTGTTGCAAAAATTACAAAGGTATACTGTACGGTTCCAAAGTTGCAGGTAGATTTCGCAAACCTTAGGGCTTTCAAAATTTTGTAAGATTTAATGGTTGTTGTTGTAGTGACCAGGCAACTGCATGTCCTGTGAAAAGTTTAGTTCTCCAACTTTCACCATTTAGTAGACGAACGGACGGACACCGAAAACTTAATAATAATGATCCATTCTTATTTATGAATATGCAACCCCAAGAATTGAAATCATAGTCATATTTTCTACCACATGTATATTATTGATATTTTTATGTATTTATTAAACACATTTCCATAATTTCGAATTGTACAACTGGATAACGGGAAAAATTCACATTTTACAGCTGCCTTCCGGGACGGTGACTTGCATATCGGAAATGTCCTGGACATACGTTCACTTTAGTACGGGGTAATGGTCAAAGAAATACGTATTAGTGTAAATATTTACAAATAACTGTCCCTCCATTCTTTAGAAAAACGAATATTTGTTTATATATTCAATTCTGAAAATCGGTTATAGTGTATTAATTTTGTAAATATGAGTGAGTTCTTTATACCATGTTCATACATGCGCCTTTATTGAGATAATCGCAATAAAGTCCATTATTGAGCTCAATATTCCATAAAAAAAGTCAATAAAGTTATTGCTTAATAAACTCAAAATTGCTTTGAATATTGAGAAAAAGATGAAAGACAACACTGTAAAAGATGTGTTTAGTAAGCAAAAGTATACGATGCGAGATGAATGACGAGATAAATGTCAACAAAAGCAAACAAAACAATTATTAAATTATTAAATTATTTGAAAATATTTTTCACTTTTTCTTTCTCACTACCAAAACAAAAACAACAACCTTTTTCCAACTGTCAAACACTAACTGAGTTAGCGCAATATTTGTATGTATGAACGCAAAAAATATTATGTCAATAAACTGAATATTATCTCAATTAGAAATGCATGTATGAACAAGGTATTACTTTAAAATCAGTCGAAATAAATAAAATTATATGTTTTAAGTTTCTAACCACAATTTGGCATAGTACACACATACACACACATCTTTGGAACATCCCTGGATATAAAGTCATGCAAAACTAAGATACTCTGGCAGTGGAGAGTTGGTAAAAATCTTTAATTTCAGTAGAAAAGCAAATAATGCATTTTTGAACACATTTACAAAAAGATCTAATACCAGTTGCTGTCGGTGTGTTTGTTGTAGACAATGTGACCTTAACTTTTGTGTCAAATTAACAAATAATGAGCAAAGCCAAAGAATGTTTGTCATTTCGTCGCTCCTCTACCAATCTAACCGATATAATGTTTCAGTTCTACTAGCAAAAATTGCTGATAAATCTGCACTTCAAAATTATGCTTCAAAAATTGTTGCTGGTACCGGTTGTCTGTCCCATGAAATATTTTCAACGGTCGCGGCCCATTTTCAACATCATTGTGAATAAAATTACTGCCAATAGGTGGATGCTGCAAACCTTAATATTTTAGAGCAATGAAAATGATTGACAGTTCTATGGTTTAAATGGCTTCATTTGTGGCAAGTGTACTCTCGCATAAGCTCTTCCTTTGTAAAGCCCTGGAAAGTTTTGAGACGCAGCACGATTTTCGCAACTCGCAAGCTTTCCATTGTAAATATAGCATATGACAGCTACCAGATAGTTAGAAAGAAATCCATGTCATATACAGAGAGGTGCGTTGCTTTAATTTCCCAGAAAATTTCTTTGACTGCATTGGACGAAATAACGCACGAAGTGATACGCTCTCGGAGTACCAACTAAAATTTTTAATTACTCGCTTACAACAGCCGTTAAGATTTGTATCAATCTTATTCAGCTCACTTGAAAAACTTGCGTATTATCATGGACCAGATATTTTTGGATGTTGTGTAGAGGTATTTAAATTTCAACTCGTGTTTACTCTTTAATCCTTATACAGGAAAATATATAAGTTATCCAATGCTTGTTTGCCGGTCATTCAATTTCTAGCAAAAATTACCTTTCTGTCTGCGAATCCAGAAATGCCTTCAGATTTTAGGACGGTACGTATTCTAGTTTAATAATTAATGATGAGATTAGTCGTTGCACTTACCTGAAAGCAGAAAGAAGTTTTAATTAGTTAAAATTATTTTAAAAGCATAGTAATTGATTTGAATGAAAATAAAATAATTTGCGTGCGTTCTGCACCCAACAGAATTTATCTCTGTAATATTAAGTCCATAAAACACAAAAGCATTGTATATATCGTTTGGAAAGCTTCTTGCAAAAATTCAAAAGTTGGGCGCAAACATACTGTCTTCATAACTGCAGTTATAGATAACAGATTGTGATAAAATTTTCGTCAGCATCTGTCACGGTGGCTGTATTTGACGGTGAATCAGACGCCGTGGTGAAAACGAGGCAACACCGCCGCCCCAATAGTGATTAAACAGGTATTTGGATGGTTATGTACTTGCTGCGCTATTGTGGTTGGTAGCCCAACCTCTTACTGAGGAGATCGAGATTACCCAATTCATGTGTATTACAGTTTCTTATACGACAAGGGACCCACTCTACCAACCATGGAGTCCGAAGTCCTGTGTAGTGAGCTTTAAGCCCTTAACCCTTAACGTAGAAAGTTCTATTGCAAGATAGTAACAGCACCCCAATGTATTTAGAACATCCCAAGCGATATTTTGGTGTCAACCGCAGCCACTACACTTCAGCTTAAGAATATTACTCAACCTATGACTGGGCAGAGTGGCCCAGAAGGAGCACTGATTTACGTGGTGTACATTAAGTTTTGCTGTACGATGCATATGATCACCCAGATCTACTGACCCAAGGGGTGACATGATTGAAATTTTGATCACCAAGATGATCGAGGCATCCTGCATCTCTACGCATCGGTAAGCGAGTCACCAAGTAATGTTAATTTCCGTACAAAAGTAGTTGAAATTTAGTGATCAAAATGCTATTCGTAATGCATAAGCGGATATATTTTGTATTAATAAGAACTCGGCTTTGAAGCTGCTCACGATGGTTCAGCAGGAACGGAAATGAATCCAAATTTCTTATCTCTCTGAATATTTTAAACTATAAAAAATTCTACAGTATCTTATGAATTACATCAATTAATTTAATACAATTTTCTCTACTTTTCATATTTACTGAGTGCAAATCGCCATGTGTCTTCTAGTAAAAATGGTGAATTTCGATGAAAAGCTCTAAGGTCAGAAATAAGCATATGATATAGTAACACATGACTGTTGGTAGCAACAAAATTTCGAAGCCATGATGAAGGATATTCTTTTGTTAAGTTTGGAAAAAATGCGTAAGCTACAAAATCGGGGGTGGTGGTATAAGAGCCAAAGAGAAATGTGAAAAATTTATCTTTTCAGTCGGAAGTCTCCCACATTAAACTGCTTTATTGAATTTCCTCCACCACTTCTCGCAGTAGTGTCTTCGGAGGAGTGAAATGTATGATTTTCTCTTCCCTTTCTCTTGGTGGGAGAATAAGAAATATATTCCACTCAACAGAAATACGCAGTGGTAAAAAAAAGTTTTAACTTGGCAACCCTTGCGTAAAGACCTGATTTTCGTGGTGGCTCTGTCTTATTTTGAAAAATACAAAGGAAAGAATAAACTCTAAACAAATTTTTTGAAGTGCTAACTGAGCAAAGCAAATAAGATTTATTCAAATAAATTAAAGTATGCCAAAAAAAAAGTGTTCTTAGAAGTCTTGGGCACAAGACCAAAAAACTACTTGTGTTCAATATGAATATGAAATCAAAGCAGAATCGATATTAGAATGCGATAAATGCGGGAAATTCTTTCACTCAAAATGTTCTGGTTTAACAAAAAGAGAGCTTGAGAGATTCATTAATGACAAAGACAGATCGCCGCTCAAATATTTGTTCAGTACAAACCAATGGTATAGGCTTGAAAGAAGTATCTTCAGTAAAGTATCTTGGAATTATACTGCAAAGTAACCTCTCATGGCACATGCACATAACAGAAGTTAAAAAGAATATTAATCCCGGAATTGGGATCTTATACAAGTTTAGGTGTAAACTTACTATAAAAACTAAATTAATGATATTTAAGTCCCTAGTACAGTCCCATCTCAGTTACATGGGAGATACATATGCATATAACAAAAATAGTTCTATGTTGAAATCTCTTCAACGTGTGCAAAATAAAGCTCTTAAGCTAGTTTATAATTTACCAACATTATATCCTACAATATCCTTATTGGATATAAAAGGGTATTGCCAATCCATGGGGTTGATGAATATCAGGTTTTGAAATATGTGTTCAAGTCTTTGCATAATGTAGGTCACCGAACCATAAAGTTTACAGAAAATCAATCTCGTTTCATTACTAGAAATGCAAATAACCTAAGGGTTCTAAGAAACAAGCAACGATTAGATTTTGTCGAAAGTGTGATATATAATCACCAGCCTGCGAACTTGAAATTAATTAATAGAATTTTCATATTTAAATCATCCTACAAGGAATATTTGCACAATAAAATTGAAACACTTTTGTAAACTGAATAGACTACATAAATCTTGGTTATTTGTTATTTTATAAATATTTTAAACAGATTATATTCACTTTGTGTAGTACTAGTCTATTGATATTTTGAAACTTCGTAGATATAAGTTTATATAAGACTGCCAACTTACTCCAATAATGCCTCTAGGGCGCTGGGGCTGTTAGTAATATGAATATTCTAATATATTGTACCTTGAATTTTAATAAGACAAAAAAGTTGATCAACAAATTAAATATAGACAGTTAATAAAGTTCATGTAGTAGAATGGTTAAGCGCTGCTGCTTAAAAACAGTATGCAATTAGTTGTAACCTGGCTTCGAAGCATCGCAGTGGGTGCTGATGAGTATCGTGCTGGACGTGAAACAGTCCTTCTTTAAAAATGTTGCAAAAAAATCTTTCTCGATTCTGAGAATGTGAAATCGAACTAAGGCCCGATAAAATAACTGAACAATCATTAAACTCGTTTTTAACTTGAAGGTATTTTAAGGTAACTTGCAAGCTGCTTGTTGCATTTTCTATTGTTCTAACTTCAAAACCAATTTGTTGCAGCCTTCACAATATGGATGACAAATTATAAAACTACTCATCATGAAAAAATTTCATTTAATTTGTACGATTTGTATATATTGTATTTGAAAAACAACAAAATATTTATCATTGAAATCAAACATTTATGCATTTAATTACAAATATGTACATATGTATATGTGTAGGTAAGAGTATATATATGTTTATGAACAAATAAGTTGTGACCAGACGTTAGTTGCATGTCGGAGTTGTAGATTCAGGTGTTTGCTTTAACAATTAAAAGCCATTGTATTTATAATACAATACATTTAAGTGTAAACTAAATGTAGGAAAATTTTGCAAATATTTTATTTTAAATTATGCAAATATATACAATGAATGAGAATAGGAATCCTGTCTTTTACAAAAAATAAAGGGTGGTCCAACCACAACGCACGATATTAATTGTATATAAAACAACAAATTTTCAGAGTAGTATTTTTTGTTAAGACTGAGAATCTATGGCAGTTATGCGTAACGCAAAATGACAGTTAAATACCTGCCCGACGGTTTATATTTAACACTGACTCTGAGACATAATTGACGTTTAATGCTTGATGATGATGTGACGAACTATCTTAGTGTTTCACACTTGAATTGTTTTTGGCTACTTAATGTACTTTTTTCTTTTCAATATTCTCAAAGAGAGAAGTCCCTCGTGACGTGGGACAGCACAGCCATTAAGCTTGTTTCGTAATTCGTCGTCTACACCAGGTATCAACTTGAACATAACATGAAAATGGCGTCGGCAGAGCAACGGTATTGATTCGCTCATGTTTTTGTGCATGGAGAACAAACAAGTGTGTGTTTACTTCGTTTATACTTTTTTTGCTCTATATCTGTATTTATTTTATTTATTTCATTATTTTCATTAATTTTTTTATTTTTAACTTTGTAGGGCTTTTTTTCAATTTTCAATCTTTTTTGTTTTTTCTGCTGTATTTTTCATGAGATTTATACTGACAAGCAGCAAATAACTTTTCATGCCAAACTTCATGGCGAACATCCGAACACCCGCACACGGCCGAAATATGAACATGAGCGATGTTGGACATGATGTTCACACCAAGTTAATTTTTAATGGAGATATGCATTTAGAAAATAAGAAATTTGCAAACGTCACAGGGAAGTCGAAAGTGCGGAATTTCGCAAAAAATTTCAATTTGCAATAAAGAACTTAAAATCACTTCTGAAAAGTTTAGATAGTAGCAAAAACAACAGCTGAATTTCAAATTGCAAACAACTACTTTCAACTGTATTTTTCGCAAACTTTTGCTTTTTTGTTCGGTAGCATAAATTCTTACAAGTGTTGAACGTTTTTGAAAAACAGTTGAAAGTAAATTTTTGCAATTTGCAAATTTCTTGCGATGATGACCGTGGTGACCACATCAATACAGTTCGCGAAAAATTTTCATATTGCGAAATTTAAATTCAAACAGTGTTGGATTTTTTTATTACAAAGTTACCAAAAATTTACAAAAACATTTGCTATATGCACAAATTGATTTAAGGTAGTTTTTAAAAATGTTGAGCCATCGCACAATATGCAACTGGTGCTAAGTTCTGAAAATTTGTAAGCAATTGCAAAATTAAGACATTTACATCAAATAAATCTTTAAGGTCATATTCATAATAATTATTGTAAGTTTATTAAGCTCTTGTTTGACGTATTTCCACTGAATATTTGTCAAATAAACGTGTAACAAACCTTCAATAGTTTTTATGAATATGGGTGTTAGAATATAAAATACTTGCCAAGAGCACAGCAGAGTGGGAACCCAAAAAAAATTCTTAAAATCGTTTGTGAAGAGGTTAAATCGTCACAAAAAAAACTGCTAAATTGCAATTCGCAAGTACCAAGTTTTGCAAGTATTGAACGTTATTGAAAAACTGTTGACGTAGACTCTACCAATTCAGTCAGTACATTGAAAAGATCATTTCAAACCAAATTATGAAATTTGCAAATTTTCCGGCAATATTCTGGACAATATTTTTTTCTTTTAAGTCCTGTTGAACATAATTGCATATTTTTAAGCACTCCTTCATTTAACATTTCCTGTTACATTGATAGTAAAAAATATAAATTAGCTTAATTTGATTGCAACGACAAAAAGTAGCAGAGACAACAACCTGGAGTCATGTTGCCTGCTGTCGTCAAAATAATTTTTACCATATAAATATGTGTATTTTTTTACATCTTATAGTCGGTAGCCTGCTGTGGCGAATGTGTTTATAGATTCACGGTGCTGACCAAAAAATCACAAAGTGCACGAAAAAGGTACATTTCGATTTGCAGGGCCATTTTCGTAAAAGCATGCAACAATCTTGAGGCCCTGCTCAATTGTGTACCTCTCCATGATTGAATTTGTCAAACACTGAAACAAAACAGTATCAAATTAAGCTGGGCAAAAGCCATACCGCTAAGATAAAGCTCACAATTAACTTCATGCATTGTCGTTGGACAACCCTTTAGGAGGTTACCAGCATGTTTGTTCATTGTGTTAACAAGGTTTTTCATTAGGCCTAGATTTATGTGAAAAAATTGTAGAACCATGTTTTCTTTTTGAAGTAATGCTTCTTCTAATAATTTTTTGGAACGAAGGCTTGCTGGTAGTGCAAATTAGTAGAAATCGTCACGAAAGTGTATGAGCTGTTTATATGGATTGGTGTATCTGTCAACAAACAATTGTGTATGATGGGCGGTAAGTAGCGAAACTATTTGGCAGCAGCGGAGACACCAACCAATAAATATCAATTAGTTGTGAAAACGGACACTATCAGTTGTTAGATGTTGCTAAAGTAAAGTATGTCACAACACAAAATAGCAATACATATTGAAAAATTGACCAACAGTAGATTTTCTTGGTTTTGTAGCAGATTGACAAAAAAAAAATACTGCATGTGTCAAAAGTAAACAAAATAAAACGTTCCAAAAATTAAAGAAGCATTAAAAAATTTAACATCCGCAAATAAAATACGGCAAACCAATGCTCAACACTTAAAACAATTCCGGAAGAAACAGAAAATGATGCAAGAAATGGAAACATTGGATTCGAAAGTAGCCAGTTATTATTAGAATCCGTAACGACTAGATTTGTTTTTGATATGAAACATAGATACACAAATATGTATATTTTCTTTTTTAAGAATAAATATTACTCCTGAAATATTTGAATTTTTCTGCTGTGATTCGTTCTTCTATATTATTTGCTTTCAAAAACAACACAAAAAAAAACATACAGATTTCAATTTGTATTACATTCGAAGATGAAGAAAACACGTAAGGAACTTCGTTCATTACGGGGATACGCCAACCGCACAATTCTTTTTTGGCATACGTGGTATAAATAGTGAGGAGATCACATAGAATGAAGTATAGCTAAAGGTGGGATCACACGATTGCCGTAATGCACTAATTTTACACAATCTTTATTGGGCTGAATTGGAGCACAATAAAAAAGTTGTCCCAATCAAATTCTCTGCAATCACCTGATTGTCACATTTTACTGAAATTTTATTGTCGCAAATTGGCGAAAAACAATTTAGTACCAATAATTGCAACATTGTAGTCACACGATTGTTATATTATACGGCAACTCTGAGAAACAGCTGTTCTACCTGATGACAAAAATAAAAAACAGGAACTAAAAATATTGTTTGTTTCTTAAAAAGAAAGAAAATTGCTTCGGCTATTATTATAATATTGTGCTGGCTAAAAAAAGCAAAAAGTGAAAGCGGAAAAAAATAAATTCTAAAAGAAGCATGTGGATGAGAGCTCACAAAAAGAAACATTCATTGATGGTGCATACCAGAAAATATTAATGGAGTTTCATGACATAGAAAACCAACTTTTTGTTCAAAAATATTATTCCAAACTAAATAAATGGTATACACATGTATGTATATTATTGGCGCGTATTGTGTTTTTTGGTTGCCGCATGAGAACACCATAAATGTTGACGCATTTTTAGAATTTTTATAGATGAATGGTTGTATATAAAGTGTTCACATCAGGGTTGTATTAGATTGGGACAAATAGGAACAACAATCGTTTTGGTTGCCGCATGAGCCAATATATTGTTCTATCACACGATTGGCATAAAACATATAACAAAAATGGGTGCATTGCGGCAATCGTGTGAACCCACCTTTTGACCGTTTTGTAAAGCTCTGGTGTTTATGAAAGGGACTAGAAATTTTAGTGATTAAAAATACTTGGTATTTTTAATGTTTGTCCCATACGAAGGGTGTGTTAAAAATGTTGTTCATTTCTCTAAATCTCGATTAGAGTTCCAGATTGGTTTTATCCTTGACTCACCGCGTCACTGACAGCCTTTTATCATTTACGCGGCTAGAGCTTGTCGGGCTTGGGCGGCGGTAAGTTGCAGTGACCAAGGAACATCATTTAAAGGCTAATAAAAATATAAAACAAACGAATTCCCTTGAAATACCCTTGTATGATACAATGTATTTTGAAATTTGGTTTTAAATACTTGCTTTTGGAATACAGCAGCCGAACTAAAAGCTCGCTAACGTAATGAGCAACAACAAATATTTTATATTTTATGTACAAAACCTTCAAGTATTTTGTATTTCAAATACTGTATCAGTACTGTAGCACTAGTAGTAGGAAATATGTGTTTCGTTTTTGTCATTAAAATATAGATATACAATAAACATTTCTAAGTTTTAATGTTTTATAGTCCGCCCCCCTTTCACAATATTCCAGCCTTTTGTTTTAACCTCTTCCCTTCGAATTTGTCCTCAAGCAAAATATTATTTTAATTACAAAACTTTTTTTTGTTTCTTAAATGTACAGAAAATTGCAACAAAATGATTAAGGGTTGGCTGCAGCCAACTAATGATTTATACAAGAAAACAGATGAAACCGTTTAAACAATTTTCAAATATTACAACAATTTACTTGAAAAAAGAATTTTACATGCCCATTAAAAAGTAAGACAACCGGAAAAACTACTTGCTTTAATATTTATATTGTATGGCTGGAAATCTCTTACCGACAGCATCTACATACATATGTATGTATATACATATGTATGTATATACATATGTATGTGTATGTATGTGAAGAAAACGGCAGCAAATATCGACTCGATTTTTGTCAAACAAAAAAAGCCATGATGTCAAAAAACAACAAAGAATTTTAGAAAACGCGACATTGGTTGGAAGGGTGCTGACATAAAATGTATTAATTGCAGGAAGACAAAAGCTGACAGGCTTAGAATGATCCTTTGTCCAAACGCAAGCAAACAAACGCACCATTATTTTAAATCCTGAAGAGGAGTTTTTTTTTTGTCCTTTTGCGCATAAAAAGCACATTTATTTGATTTCTATTCCGCTTTCAAGACAACTATGGTAATGCGTATAGAAACCGTGCAGAAACCATTTACAGTCACGCTTCAAGTCCAAACGACAGGATAAGTGAACGAGCATGTATTTGAGTTTGAGATTTTCAAAATCCAAAATTTAACAAGAGTTTTCCACCCCTGAGGGCAGAGATTGCATGCGTTTACTTACACATGTGTGTATGAATGTTTCCTGTGATTAAGGGTAACAAAAAATTTTTACATTTAATTTCTTTTTCAAAAACACAAGAGCAATTTATGAAGAAACCCTTAGTGCACGTGTTTGGGTTTGTCCTCAGATTTATAATATCTTGGGGTAGTTTTTAGTGATTATTATTTTTCAACAAAATAAAATAACAAATAGAGAATTCAATAGAAATACTAGGAATACCACAGTTTTAATGTGTTTTGAAGTTGCCATCTTAAAATTATCGCAAAAAGAGGGAGCAAAACATTTGCATTCAGACGCACACATTTAAAATGTCTGCAATTACGAGCACTCACAGAAGGAATGGCAAATCAGACGACAAACAAAATTAAGTGTTCTTTAGTTTAATAAAATATTTAATATAAAAAAAAAGATATTACTCAGAAGAAAAAAAAAATTCTTTAGAAAATTTTTATGGAAAAAATTATAATACGAGCAGTAACAACTTAAGCATGACAATTATTTTGGCAGCATTTATGCAAAACTAAGCAAATCCCTTTTACAATAAAGGCTTCAAATAAACGTCTGAAGAGATAATATCTAAATAACTAACTACATACATAGCTGGACAAAATAGTTTACAATGTGAACCAAAAATGCAGACACATTATACCTACATATCAAGCAAACAAATCCTTTCGAACAAAACAAAAACTATCAAAGACTGTTAGACCATTTGGTGTTCATCATGAATGCATGTGTGTGGGTGTGTATTTCGGTTTGCATGAAAATCCAACTCAAATTGCATTAAAAATTTTATATTTTATGATTGGAAAGAAAAAAATAAAAATTAAATTAAGCACACACATTGCATACAAACTGACAGGACGACTCAGGATATTTTAAATTCACAGAATTCAAAAAATCCAACACATACTCGTAAATGGAAGAAAATGAAACAAAAATCTGATAGAAAATGGGGAAAATACCTCAAACACAAATACATACATACATATGTACATATGTATGTGTGTGTGTAAATTCGCACACGCAAAACATTTCAAATGAAACTCAAATCATGTTTTAAATTTACAAAATAATAGAAATATTTTCAAGTTTTGTTGTTGCTGAATGTTGTTGTCCGATTCATTATCTATAGACACAGATATTGTTGTTTAGCAGTAACAAATACTTTTCTTCGCTTAACATCAATCTAAATAAACATACACACACATACATCCATATGTGTGTATGAATGTATGCATCTTTGCACACATGCACATGGCTGAATAAATACCAGGCCGACATTCACCCTGTTGTTAAATTTCCATCAACATCTACATTATGACCATGATACAACTAATAAGGTAACCTTTTTCCTACAATAAGAACAACTTCAATCAAAATAACATGCAGTTTGTTTTTGTACAACTTCTGTAAACTGTCAAAAAGACGCCGCTTCTAAATTTAGAGAAGAGAGATGAACCGAGCTTACATTGATTTGCAGTTTCGTATTGGCGGCCTTTCATATCTGCATTCTCTTGACAACCTAAAGTAGTCAGATCATTAACGGTTCAGCTGATGAGGCTCCCTTATTAGTGGTATCATGTTTGTGACAAAAGAAAATCAAGACAAACGACACTTGCTTTTATTTCTAATCGGTGTTAGAAAGAGAAAACTATATACAATTGTTTGCTTTTTGAAAGGTATCGTCGTATTGTGAAAAAAAAAAATCATTAGGTTACTGATAAAATCACTACAAGCAAAATTTCACTTTTAAGCAAAATTTGTTTTGTTTTTCAGAGTTGCATTTAAATTAATTGCCTTGCCAGCCATTGCCTTTTCAAGTGTCGCTATGGCTGTGTTGGTAGAGTGGCCAACCAACACTCAAATGTGTTCAATGCCAGCACGCACGTAAAAACGTAAAGAATAAAACATTTTACAATATGGTTGCGACAACAATAGTTTGTTGTCGATAATGATGCTAAGGGTTGTGGCAAACAGGATATTTAAATAATAAAATGCTGTAAACAATTTTTGGTCACCATAAACACAGTTTGTGTTACTGTTTGATGGTTTTGTGCCCATTCATTAAAATTTAAATATTATTATAGTAATTTCCAAAAAAATTTATATCTACAATTATTCCTTTTTAACAAGCTTTATTTGTGGTAAACATAGTTAGTGCTTTGATTTATCTGATGGTAAACAAATAATAAATGAAATATTGTTTTTCCAGCAAAGTTGACGCTAATTTATCTTAAATTTTGATGGTGTGATGGAAAATGTTTCTTTTATTGAAAAAAAAAACAGAAATTAAATTAAATGAAAAACCGCAGTAAGAGAATTGTGTAATACAAATTATGGAAGATTTTAAAAGCTGATTTTATTGAGCGTGTAAGTACAGAGAGCGCAACAAACCTACACTGGTTTAAGCGTATGTCGCACGACATGGACTAACATACTCCTCCAATCAAGCTAACCTAAGTAAGAATTTTGAATGGCATATAGATATATATGTGTGCGTAAATATTTGTTTTCATTCTGTAAATATTCCAATTACTATTGTGTTCAATCATAGCCTTGCCAAGGCTGGCCATAGTATTGTAACTTTTAACGATAATATTGTTACTTGTAACCATGACATTTTTAAAAACATTATTTAAAATAAAATACATCATAATATTGTCGTGAGGAACCAATATGAAAATAATATATTTTACTGAAAATTTTGTAATTACATTAAACAATGGTGTTGTAATACATTTATATTAAATGACTTCTTTAACTGGCTCAAGTTCAATCCTAGATGGACAGCCTGCTGTTTCTGGGTGGCAAACATCCTTCATCAGCACCCCATGAACTTTGACGTGAGCTTTGGTTGTCGAGTAGTTAAAGCGGTTGTGTTAAAATTGTGAAATTTGCCACGTCCAAAGTTCATAGGGTGCTGATAAAGGGTGTTTGCTAACCAGAAATCGCCAGCTATAAAATTTTACTTTTCTTTACTTAATTGATATTGATAAAAAAAAGTGACCAACTAGAGGTTGAACTTGAGCCAGTTAAAAACATCATTTAATGAAAACAATATACAGTCGAACAGTAATTTTTTATTCTAAAATTTTATAAAGGACGGTGGTCCGCAGTTTTAAAAACATCAAAATTTAATTGTATTGATAACTTAGTGTAGAAATAAAACTTTAATTGATATTTGAACGTTTACTTAAGAATTGCTTTTATTTCTAATAGGTATGTATGTAAATTCAATAAAAATCATAGGTGCATTTACATATTTACTTATGTATATTTGGATGGTATTAACATGTGTTGGTTTTTTAGTACATTTCATTTATATTATTCATTTCTTAAGAAAGCAACATCTCGTTTTCACAATGAACCAAACAAAACTACTAAAATTTTAACGAAAAAAGGAACGCATCACACGTGTTCTTTCAATACAAAGCAAAGAAGAAAAAAACAAACACAATCTAACGGTTCTGTAACGATCTTTTAATGTATTTTGCTTTGTCATTCGTTAAATCGAGATTTTTTTTGCCATTCGCTATATAAGACAGTTGATGTAAAAATTTCGCGATTCGTTATATCGGATATTCGTTAAACTGAGTGTTCACTATACCGGGCTTTGACTCTAGTTGGATTTGACAATAGTATGGTTGTAGTTTACAAAAGTATGGCTAGAATTGACAAATGTAGGTTCGTATGGGACAACTGTATTGTTAGATTAGCCAACAATATGGCTGAGAATAATAATACTATGGTCGGACATGACCAGATTATGATTGAGTATAGCAATAACTGTGGTTAGTGGCCACAATCTAACCTAATCAGTAAAAGTGGAGATAGTAACAATGGGCATGTTTCATTTAACAATTAATATATTTCAACAATATGGTTGACTCAATTATATTTTTTCCCTACTTGCAAGGTAAACCAAAAATAAAGACAAATCTTTGGAATATTGTTTGAATTTAAAAAATTTAACTATCTACGTGAGTAAAAACAAAAATAAATAAATAAAAAATTTAAGATACACACGTTTTATAAGGAATACTAGCATGCCAACTATAAGTATGGAAAAAAGTATTAGTTGGATCCCATGAAAATATCGGTAAAAAAGCAGACCTGCAAGCAGTCTGAATTCAAATGCAACTAAGATGTTTACCACCACATACTACTCATTTTATCTGCAGGGCAGCAATACACATTGAGTTACACACACATTTAAATGGACAGCAAAATTAAAACGGAAGAGGCAAACATTCACAAAAATTTAATAACATGTTTATTTAGTGTGCAGTCTAGTGTAAATAATGGCGCAACAAATGCATACACATAACAATTTCGTATCCTGCATTTGTTGCAAAGGGATTCAAACAAGCATCAATCCATGGATATTTGATTCCATTCTGTATATATGGACATGTTTCTATGGCTTAACGTTTACACAAAAAATAAAAAATTACTTCATAATGATGTACTCGCATATGCATGAATTTGCTTTGTGTTTTACTTGGCCCATGTAATATCGGACATTCGTTTTTTACATGGCAGTTTTAGTAGGCTCATATCACAAGCCCATTTCAAAGGGAACTTATTATTTCATCCAAAGCTAAGTTGCCTCAAATCTTGTCATATATCACATACTGACAGATTAGCAACCATAATTGCTGAGTCAAGCAGTTTTTTCAGAAACTCTACTTTAGCATTCCTCAGACGGACAGGCAGACGATATTGTTTAATCATCATTTCTATCATCACTGATCTAGAATAAATATACTAAAGTTGCTCGATTTGCAAGTGCAAAAGTTGTCGATATTAAGCCATCAAAAAAAAAAAGTATCTCTGCTACATACACACAAAAGTCACTGTCGGGGCGTGAAGAGCCCGTTTTTCCAAAAACGTTCTTAATCTTCCCCAGAAATTTTATATTTTCAAAAATAGAGTCTTTTTAAAATCCATTTTATTCGATTTCCAAGATTATTTCAGATATCACACCCACCAGGAGTCTTAGAGGACCCTTCAGGCCGCCATTTGTATAGGGTGTGTGGTGCGCTGAAGGGCTCGCTTTTCCAAAAACGTTCCTAATCTAATATTTTTCAAAATTAGTTTTTATTATATCCAACACAAATTTAGATGTTCCTCTGATCAGTTAGCATAGTGCAACTTTCAAGCTGTTATTTGCGCTATGAAGACCATGGTTCTCCTGGATCATGGTCCTTTTAGAAAACTAAGAACAAATTTGCGGCCACTGTTAAGTCGTTAACAGCGCTCTGTTAACTTCAAACATTGTCCTTGCTAAAAAATTTGGGGATTTAAATTCGAATTTATCTTCACACACATTCCTGCTGTGCGTAAACTTTATAGATTCGCAAAATACAGTTCTCGAATTATAAATGGTAAATAAAAAGAAATCTTACAATACTTTAAACAAACAAAAATTTGCATGTATTACTTTTAGTTTCTAAAATTCAATTATCTCTGTATTAAGTTTATCAGGCTCAAGTTCTTTCTATATTATTTTTGTGATTGATATTAATTAAATTAGCCAAAGAAGACATCAAAGACATTTAGCAGGGTGGACAACTAGTTGTTTCGAAGCCGCCACACTTTCTTGTCGGCACCCATCTTTGTTTTATTTATTTAATATCAATCACAAACATAATATAGAAAGAACTTGAGCCTGATAAATTTAGTACAAAAATAATTATATAAGATAAAGTTCGAATAATAACAATGAATTAAATTCAATTATCTTTACACGATTTTATTTATCCAGCTCTTTTGCTCTATGGGCGTAAAACCATAGTGCACTATGGTTTCATTTCTACTACTATTTTGGCAAATGGAAACTGAAATTTGGTTACTTAGAATATCGAGCGATGAACCTCAAATACGTTTACACGAGATCTGATCAAAAAAGAACCATTATTTTAAAATTTTGCGAGTGACGTCAGTTCGATTTTCGCATTTTTTCTGTTATGTTGGTACACATGTCTGTTATGTATGTATGTATGTTGATTGGCAATATCTACCATTTTAGACTGTCAGTTTGTTTTTGGCAGATAAAAAGTTTAGAATTGTTTTGGTGTGCTCTTTGATTTTTTACTATTCGAAAAAATTTATCAAAGAAACTGTATTAAGTTTTGTGTAAAAAATGAAATTAAATGCACAATGACATTTGAAATGTTGGCGTTTGTTGGAGTTTGGCGAGTAGAACACAAGTGAGTAGAACACAAGTTCAATTGTGGTATAACCGGTTTAAGGAAGGCCGAGAAGATGTCTATGACGATGCTGGTCGCCCGACGATGAAAACATTGAAGCAGTGAAGAAACTGATTTTGGATAATCGTCAATTAACTATCAGAGAGGTTGCTGAGGATGTTGGCGTATCGTTCGGCTCATGCCAAGCAATTTTTACTGCTGTTTTAGGCATGAAACGTGCGGCAGCGAAGATTGTTCCAAAATTGCTAAATTTTAAGCAAAACCAACGTCGCATTGACATCGCTCAGGAGCTGTTGGGCATCGCTCCACGACGATGTAGATTTCCTCAAAAAGGTCATAACTGTTGACGAATCATGGGCGTATGGCTATGACATTGAAACCAAGTCCCAATCATCCCAATGGAAGCGTCCAGAAGAGCCAAGACCGAAAAAAGCACGTCAAGTTCGTACAAATGTGAAGGTTGATTTTCTTCGACTGCAAGGGCGTGGTTCGTCATGACTTCTTGCCACAAGGTCGTACGGTCAATAAGGCATACTACCTAGAAGTTATGTGCCGTTTGCGTTAAGCAATTCCTCAGAAATGCACAGAATTGTGGAAAATGCAATCATGGGTTTTACACCATGATAACGCACCAGCTCACAGATCGATGTTTGTGCATGAGTTTCGGGCCAAAAACAAAAAAGGTTATCATGCCTCAACCATCGTATTCGCAGGACTTGGCCCCCGCTGACTTTTTCCTCTTCCCAAAACTGAAGGCTGATTGGATAAATTGATCGGATAAAAGAAAAATCGAAACAGGAGGAGCTGTTGGCGATACCAAAAAGCACATTTCAGACGTGTTTCCAGGATTAGAAAAAATGCTGGCACAAGTGTGTTATACCTGAGGGGTATTGCTTTGAAGGGAACAAGATAGTTATTGATGAATAAATAAATACTTTTTGAAAAAATTTAATATAACGATTATTTTTTTATCAGACCTCGTAAAAGAGGTCAATTTTGGACTCATCTACTTACTTTCAACTCTAGAGATCTTAACAATTCCATAGGAATCTACATTGCCATTCAAAAACAATGATTTTATGCCGGCACATTTTCTGCTGGAAAGTAGTTATCCTAGCAACTATTTGCCCTAGACGACTTTGGTAAGCCTCATCGAACTGATAGTAATATTAATGCCAGCGTGTGCTATGATACTTTTAAGTCATCATATTTTAATAGTTTTGGAGATTGCTATCGAAATGGTGGAACCATTGTGATGCACCAAAATGGCGACCCCAATCACAATGCTGAAAACATTATAAATTTTTTTCCAACTTTTAAATTTCTTCTTGAATTGCAATGAATTCTATTAAACTTTTGTTAAGAGTTCGCAAAAGTTGGGACTTATCAATGCCAGCACTCGTGTGCAGCCTTGGAAACTTTGTCGTTAAGTCTAGACATCTGGCTCAAAACATCTCGTCAACATATTGTGCATAGTGAACACTATTTTATGACTGTGTCTGCAGTTGTATTATTAAAGACCCACAAGGTAGCTCGATAGCCTGATGTTGGCTCTAGCCTTAATTTGGCATTCTGCTGCACGGGGTAGAGACAACCTCAGCTATCTTAGTGATCAAGTTTTTTGCACGTCCCTTGGAGTTGTTACGAGTCTTGAGCGACTTTAAAAATTGCATCAGAAATTGATCGGTATTGGAGGGATCGGCTACCGTGTGATGATTTTTTGGTTAAGGAGCATTTCTATGCCTAATGACTGTTGGTTGGCAACATGAACACTATTGAAGAGAACGTGCCTGCTTTTCGATTATGAAGGCCAAATGTGTATAAGAATGCTGTTGCCTCATAGCAGAAACGAATAAATAAGGACTTTGATCTAGTGAACTTCGGGATACCAGGCCAGCCTATAAGTTCTCGTAGTCTGGCAATTATTCGTAAGAAGAGATTAAACAGCTCAACCGCTTAACAAAGTCTTGTTACAGGTTCAAGATAAATTTTAGTAAATACTACCATCCAATCAGTAATTGTTCCGGCTCGTTGGTGAGTAAACTTTGCACCCCTTGGATCATATCCACCCTCCAAATTAATTTTGCTGAATATGACTCAATGTGCCTGCCAATTTTTTTGCTTTGGATGAGACAGCATAAATGTGATGGTCTCTTATGAGCAGACACCGTTTATATTCACACTACTTTACATTTTACTCAAAAACGAAAACAGTTGGCAAGAATTTGCAATTATATTTAGTGTGTACATTTGCTTTTAAATGATGTTACAATAACGTATTCTGACACCGTACAAAATCAATGTTTATACTTTTAACGTTTTCTTTTTTTTTTTTTTTTAGCATATTTAAGTGATTTTCTTGTAAAACACCAGGCTTATCTTGACAGAAATGTAAAACTAAAAAAATAAAAAGCAAGCAAACACTAAAACAAACACATTGCCGTCCCCTAAATCTGTATGGATGCTTGAAAATAAAGAAAGAAGTATTTTAGATAAAATTTAATTTTCGGCTTTTAGCATATCAAAATAAATGTTAATCATCATCAAAACAAAAATGAATAGAACAACTAAATTGTATTACAAAATTTTAAACAGACATAGATTAGATATGAAAGAGAAAGAAGTTATCTTTTCAATATTAAACATAAACATTGCACAATGTTGATTTTGCGGCTGCTGGCGAGAAGTGTGGCGGCTTCGAAACAGCCAGTTTTTCGCCCTGCTAAATGTCTTTGATGTCTTCTTTGTCCTGTTTAATTCATAATATAGAAAGAACTTGAGCCCAATAAAACTTAATACAAAATAATTGTGTTCTCATTAGATATTGCTTGCAATGTAATAGCGGATACAACCACACAAAATACATAGTAAGATTTAACACACATGGAATATTCGTGAAAATATGCTGCCTGTGGGCAGTTCATATCAGCCCAATATATCTGTCACATAACTTTTGCTACTTTGCTGTGGTTTAAAAATGCATCAGAGCTCAATGCAATCAGCAACCAGACGCAAGAATATCCGTTCATAATATTCACCATCAGTATCATCATATCTAATTGAAATCTTCAGTGTATTTAATAGAAACCAAAAAAATACGCACATTTTATTTCACATTTTTTCCGTTTTTTTTTCTTTTCTTTTTTTAAGAGCCGCAAGCCATTATGACACGGTTTTATTACAAGTAAGACCAAGTTGATACTCCAGAGTGGTTGATTATATCATTAAAAATATTATTAAGAATTATATTTCATTCAATTCAATCACATTTGCACCGACTGCTTTTATTTTGTACGCCAAGTGCACAACCACTTCAGTATTTTGTTATATTTTTGTGATTAATTAAAAATTATATGCATTTTATTGTAGATTGAATAATACACTTAAAATAATATACATTCATTTCATTCATCTTACTTATTTCATTTTAATACCAAGTAATTTTTTTCGATTTTTCTTCTTTTTTGCTTCTAGTGTGGGGCACAAGTGGCTTAGAAACGAAGTGTGTTTTTTCGTGACAGTCAGTCATTGTTCTGGTAGGTATTAATTCAATTCAATTCATTCTTTTCTTCTTCAGTAAGCGAAAGAGTGCAGAAATTATTCGTTTATTTTAATATTATTTACTTATAGATTTTAATGAAAACAATAATGAGAATAAATAAGAGAAACATATTCGGCGGCGCCAAATCTGAAATCCCCTTAATAGTCGTCACAGTCGTAAAAAGTACATTAGGCCAGGTCGATTTGCATGGACAACAGTTTGTTGATATTGTCCTATCAATTTTTCTATAGAGGGAAAAAATTTCCTCTACAACATACTGATCAAAAAATCGTTTTGAAGCTTCTGATTTAAATTTTTTTATCTTTGCCTAGAAGCTCGATAAAAATGTTGGGGAGAAAACATGATTGAGGGTCATACAAGTGACTTTTCATGCACTTATCGAAAATCGATAGCATAATATAGACAAATTTTTGGCCGTTCACATCGACCTGCCTAATATACCTAAATGTAGCGAAAATAATTTTTTTAAAGAAATTTTACGTATAATAAAGCCAAAAAAAAAACCTTTCACACAACAATGTGAATATGCTGATGAAAGAATGTTACTAAAAGTAAAATCATTGTTTTCCCAATATCGGTCCATAAATACCCGGTGTATAGTTTAAGGCGTAAAAGAAACTAGCAGGCTTTTTATCGAGTTCTCTCATTTGATTTGTTAAACTATACAAATTGTTGGAACATATTATTCTTTTTCAAAAACATATTTATTCCTTGATAAAAACTGCAAACACTTGCTTACTTTTTTTGTTCAACAAGAATTACAAAATCACATTATGCAAATTGTAAACAAACTTTTGACAACGAGCAGTTGCCAAAGTGATTTCTTTTTTTTCAAGAAAGATTTCATGTAAGCGAGTTAGCACAATTTTTTCCAATTCCAAAAATGTAAATGTCGTTAAGAGCAAATACATACATTTTTTTCCAATATCGGTCGTTATATCCCCGATATAGAAAACCGTTTTAATAAGAAATTTCCCGTGTAGGCAACCTAAAAAAATTCTTAATTCCAGGAAGTGATTCTGGTGAGAAAAAAAAGGTTGTTTAGAGGAAAAAAAACTATTATTAAAATCGCTCTACATAAGGCAAACCGGATTTCAAAAGAGTGCGAAAACTAGTTTTTTTTGGCAAAAAGTAGATCTAGTGATAAAACCAAGTTATTGAGAGAAAACAAAAATTATCTATACCGTGTTTTCAAGAAGATGGCCTTATAAGAGAACTACAACAATTCTTGGTCTTTAACTGTAAGTCCGGACATCAAAGAGAGCCGTGAGATGAATAGTTTCGGTATCGGTATATCGCAACAATATTTCTAGAACAGAGTGAATTTCTGCGACTTTAAGAGTATTCCAGAAAATAAGTCAGAAATTTACAAATGTGTAGTGTTTTTCATTTTTCCTGAAATTGCATATAATAGATATAAATTAAACCCTAATTTTCTCAAATCTAAGGGCAGATCTTTATTTTGTTCCCGAAAAAGCAAAAATACCCACTTTGGCCAAATACAGTATTTTTCGGTTAATTGACCCTACGGTTAATTGGTTTCCACGCTTAATTGAACCACATGATCGGGCAAAAAAAATATTGCATACGAACACCATGTGAATATCCTCGGATAATTGAACCCGGTTTATTGATTTTCCCGCTTAATTCGTTCAAAATTCATGTCATCAAAAATAAATTTCCTCTTACTTTTACCCGGTTAATTGCATTGAAAAATAATCTGGCATTTTCGCACATACATATTTGACATCATTTGTGAAAAACACTGGGTGGCATCTCTACTATACACATATATGTATGTACATTTTTTGCTGTTACTTGCATTTTTTTTCGTTTAAGGTAAAAAAAACATTATTTTGAAAAACTTAAAGTGCACATATGCGATTTCTTTTAATTCATTAGTACATAGTTCATATTATGCGTGATTTCTGTAATTGAACAAACTGTTCAATTAAATAGGGTTCTTGTAATTGAACGAATTGTTTAATTAAACGGGTATCGGTGAATTGGTTCCCCGGTTAATTGAACAAAAAATTGTGCAAATTTTGATGTGCAATTAACCGAAAAATACTGTATTATAAAAATGGTCACTTCAGTGGCATGCAATAGGAATGTCTCAATAAGGAATCAAACACTTGGTATCAACAATAATAATAATCGCACTCATTTGCCACCTGAATAATACTTGAAGGTCCATGCAAATTTATGTCATACGTTAAGAAAGGATCAGCAAAAGGAACAAATGCACGTTACGCTTCCACCTTTTATTATGCGCTGCTTTTTGAGCAATGCAAAATATACATGCTTTTGCTTAATTAATAAAATTAATAATTGAGCAACAACATTTCTTGATTCCCTCTTTGTAAGAGTTATCATCTCTTTTCGTCACGATTACTTAATGGTGTTTTCACACCTAAAGTTAAAGTTAAAAAAAAAAAATATGTTTTTGTGTTCACACTACAAATTGTTTAACATCATGTTTTAACTTACAGTGTATCCAATAAACTTCTTATTAAATCAAAATAAATATTAGTATTTATTTGTGCTAAAGGTCTTATACATATAGCCTAGTATATTTTTATCGACATTAAAAATATAGCTTTTTAAGTTATTGAAAATGTTTTCTTTTAGGTTAAGAAAATACTAATATTTAATAAAAAGGGGTCGAATAAAACTAAATACTTGCTATTACAGTTAAAGTAAATTTTAAAGTAAGTTTTTTCAAGTCTACTGAGCAGTTGTTTTACTCCAATGAAATGTCGGCTGCATATAGGCATGCTGAAAACCTAAAAGACAAAATACAGCTAGAAATTTTTTTATATTTTTTTCAAAATAAATTTCTCTACAAAAAGTATATTTTTGCTCAAGGCAGCTTAATATCAGGTAGCCTTACAAGCCCAGCTGACTACTGCTTTTGGTCTGTTTATCTGTCAAAATACACAACACTAACACACATACGCGAACAAACGGATGACAGATAAACAGTTTTTCTACCAACAAAATACATGCGGTGTTTGTTGTTGTTGTGTTTGTTGTAGTTATGCGATTACCTGGTATCAAGCTGCCTTGTTTTTGCTCTTTTTCATTCTTTTTTTTTTTTTTTTTTGACAAACTGTATAACAACTGTTTTTGTCTATTTTTATCACAGACATAACCAGATATCCCAAAAATGACTTTTGTTAAATGGCCATATCATTTGTTTGGGGACGGGTCAGCGATGAGCAGTGCAGGAAATCGTGGCAACATGAGCGTGTGAGAACAACTAGTGTATACAAAAACAAACATAAACAATGAAAAAATGTTGTTGTAAAGTGTTTGGAAAAATATTGGTTTTGTTGTAATTTTTACGAAAAAAGTAGAAAACATAAATGAAAAGCTTTGAAATCTACGTTTTAAACATATTCCATGTATTGCTAGTGATATACTCAATGCAAATAAGATATTAAATACAAATAATTATTATTTGTTTGCTTGCAAAGCTGTTTTGTTTGCATCAGATTTGCACTGAATTTTTCTAACCAAAAATCAAATGTAAACAAATGCGGAGTCAACCAACAGAGACAGCTATATAAAAATTTTCATGTTTGCTGTCCTTCACTAGATCCACACGTACCGTAAGGATGCCACTTTCAATATATTTGGCAGTAAATTGGTAATTTTTGTAGTCTGGTAGAGCTGGTGACCCTTCTGGTAGTATTCTGTGATTTTTATGCTAGGAGCACAACCAAGGCGAATCAACTACAGGTGGTCGCAATTCAATTCGCTTCAATATTTTCTCTCGAGACGTCACAAGTTTTGTTGTCGTTTTCTATCGGCTTTGACAACTCAGAAGATAAAATCGTGGAAAAATGTTGAAGCGAATTGGTATGCGGGCACCTGTAATGGATTCGCCTTGAGCACAACTGAGACGAATGAGGAATTTTTCGCCGCGAATAATAGCCGTCAAAAATAAAACACATTGGTGGTGTATATGAAAATGCACACAGTCACAGCGTCGATCGAAATTCGTTGTACGCGGCGAACTTGAAATAGATTTACTTCTATTTCTTACGCCTGCAAACGACGAACAAATCAGTACCATGTGGTAGTGTTTCAAGTGTTTTACTAAAAATAGTTAATTTTTACTTTAATAGTTTTTATTTTAAGTGCTAAGCCTTGACTTTTTGCATTTAAAATAAAAAGCCAACATATTAGATTATAAAACATGTTTGTAGTGTTTAATGTTTTGTTTTTGATAATGCTAAATTATTTAGCAACCAATTTTTTTAATATGGTCACCCCTGTGATCAGCTGTTCAACTAAAATAAGATAAAATTAAAAAACTGAGAAAATGGCTACAAGTGAAATTATAATTGAAAACGTTAAACTTCATGAATGTTTATATAATCTGGGATCGTGTTCATTATTTTAATTATTTTTACAAAATTTGAAATTCTTTGATTTACTTAAATTTTTTCTATCTTTGAACAAACAATAAACAACTTTATCGACTATAACAGATGTTTTTCTTCTTCGTCGTTATTGTGCTTCATACGACGAATTTACACAACGAATTTTAACCGGCGTATTCGTCGCGTTGGGCGAAATTCGTCGTTCGTCCCAGTTGTGTTCCCAGCATTAATGATTTTGTTTGATTTTCTTTTTATTTATTTTTATTGAAAATCATTCAAAATGATAATTATTAAGTTTGTTCCCGTACTTTGTAGACAATCATGAATTTCTCTTAATAATACACAAAAAACGGCAAAAGTATGGGAACACTAAAAACCACGTTTCAACCCCAAAAAAATTACATCTGGTGTATCTTGATGTTGTAGCGAAAATTAAAACCTACATTTTGGGAAAATGAAATATTTTTTTGCACGCATTTAGCTTTGCAGGTACTTTTATATGAAATACTAATTGAAAAACATCAAAATGGTTAATTCAGTTGAACTATTGGAATACCGCGGGCTGCCAATGTTGAGTACGGGAACAGACTTATTATCATTTTTTACCTGGCAGCACTTTATATGTACCAATTCAACAAAGGTTTTAACAAAATAATTTTGTATAATAAAACCAGATTTTATAGATTGATTTTAACGTTAAAACCGAATTTTGCTTAAAACTAGCCAGTGTGAAATTACTATAAGATCATAAAAAACAAAAAAAAAAAAAAATCGACTGAATTCGTATTCAGGAACCCATTTAAAGCGGTTTCGTTATTTGAATTGCAACTAATGATAAACCCAAGTGATTGTATATTCATAATGTAAAATTTTAGCACAGGTACAAATTTGCTAAGATCATAAGACTGGGCAATAGAAATACAGGTTGCTTGAAGTTATTAGTGAAACTTGTAGAAGATTTCAATACTAAGTGCAGCCAAGCTTAGTACTAAATTTGAAATTATTTTTGAATCAGGAATAATTTTAGTTCTTCTTTAAAACTTTGCCAAGCCCGTTCTTCAAATGTAGCCAACACTTCATTTATAATAAAGAATTGAAAATTCTGCCCTTGGTGTGCCGAGTTGAAATTAAATTTTTCTTTTTATTCAAATGCACTAATGACTCTTTAAAACATGTCCGCTCTTTCTTTGTCTGTTTTATTTTTATTATTCTTTGCAGCACAAATTATTTTAAACAATTTCCTGCTGGCAGCATTGAAGCAACAGAATACTGAAGAACGAGTGAGTAAATGTATTTTATCATGTCTTTATAAAATCATCTATACAAGAGTTAATTACAATTTATAGGCATGATCCCAGTAACCTTTAGAATACTTCTCCAAGAACACATTCATATTTAAAAAGTACACAACAAAAACGTTCTTTGTAGCCTCTGTATGATTTTAATGTGCTTGTTTGGTTTTTCTTCACTTGTGTTTCAGAAAGCGAATGGGCATGAAATTTTTAATAAATTATATGCGGGAACTGAGAAAACAAATAACTTCTTTATGCACAGCAGAAGACATGTGTGGCACATGTTAAACGCCAAAATATGTTGAAGACAAAAAAAAAAAAACTTAGAAAAAACCATAAAAAATAAACAAATTTTAGTATTTTTTTCTCGGTATCAAAGAAATTAATACAACGATTTAAAGGTCTACAATTGTTTTTGTTTGGGCTCTAGATTTGTTGTATTACAAATTTTGTATGCGTATCATGTCAACATTTTCCAGCAACTTCAGGCCCACAGCACACTCGTGCGTATCTGGTACATAGACACGGATTGCACAATTTGTACATGACTTATTTTCAGTTTTGCTGCCGAATTTGATTTAAAGAAATTGAATATTTCAATCTTATTTCACGGTCAACATACCAAAATTCCTTTTTCTTTTGCAAAGTGATACCGCGTAGGTAAAAAATTCTCTATATGTGAAGAGACATTTATAGACGTTTAAATGAAATAACGTTTTCTTGGTGTTTTACTTTGAACACTTTTTTGGTTCCTAAGGCATGTCCAGTCAGTTCCTACAGTTAAAAACAGTTGTTACCACATTATTCGAAAGTTTTTCTAAGACCAAAATATGCGACATTCTTGAGAATGTCGTCAGTGCCAGATGGCACAACGCATCAAGCAAAACAGCATTGCCTACGGACAAACTACACAAATCATTTAGATTCTATGGATACTTGTTTTTGTAAACTTTTTTTATACAATAAATAAATCATGAGGTTTTTGAAGAGGCTGTGACAGACTTTAAGATGACGCATCGATTTTCAACTGGTATGGTGAAAGTCGAACATTTTGAAGTTATTGTAGCTTTAAACTGTTCTAATTAGCGAGTGCGGTTGTCTCTTGTCACGCATCGTTATCAAATTTTAGTAAAACCATGCGTGCGTGCATGAGCGTGATTTAATTTTAAAATTTCGTGTGTGATTACCATTTTAAGCAGTTCACGACATTTCACGAAATTTCACGAGAAACTTAAGACATTAACTTTTTTAGGTTTGCGCAATAATTTCACACAATTTTCCTTGAAATATTTTTCAATGAAATTTAATTTCGCTCAATGTCTACAGCACATGTAATGTACATTTATTTATACCTACCAATATCTGTGGTTTTCACGCTTCGTATTAAAGTACTATTGTAGTTTGTCAATTGTAATCATTGTTTTGAAATTTGAAAATTTATAAAATAATAGAAAACACATTTTCCTGAAGAAGATACACAAAGGAGTATCGAAATATCGAAAAAATTTATCAATAAATAAAAAATATATTTATTGAGAATTGAGTGACCTTAAGCTCATTTATAAAATCTAACAGATCTTGGAGATATTTTAAATTTAATAAATCTTGATCAATTTAAAACTCGGCAACAACAAATCTCATAAATTTTTAATTTACTAAATTAAAACCTCTGCAAAGCCCAAAGACAGTAGTAGATTTACTAAATGTAGTAAGTGGATTTATTTACAAGTATGAAACAGCTGACAGATTTGGCGCCACATTGTTTTTTGCTTACATATAATAAAGTGAGTTGTAAACATTTCTTAAATTTGCAATGGAAAAGATAAAAAAAGCAAGAAATATTAAAAAAGTTATAAAAAGAAATCGCGAAAAAAACTGGAACAAAATATGGGCTGACGCAGAAGTAAAAACACTGCTAGAATACTTGCGCCCTCTCCAGATGACCCAAGTCATCAGAACAATTGCCAATTGGTACTCAACTGGGAATTGTTCGCATGAATGAGGTTGGTTATATTAAAAATAGTCCGTAATTAAAACAACAAGTAGATGGAATTGAATTCTGCTCCCTCGTAGTATTTGCAAAAATCTGTTGTCATCTAGTCCAGTTAAAATATCTAAGCACCACTTCATAGACTTCGGAACTGAACTAAACATTCTGCGATGATACGATGCGATTAAAATAACGTCCTCGTTAACCTCGTCCAAGATATGCCCAACAATATCGTACGTTCCTGTAACTATCTACTGAGAGATTGCTTATGCATACATTTACTTTTTGTTAATAAATAAATATATGTATGTACCTTTGCACTTCATCACTTCATTAACTTTGATTTGATCAATGGCATATTGAACTAAATAGTTATTCATAAGTTTTTCTTTCACGGTTTCCTTAGGCAGTTTTTTTTTCTTTTAATATTTCACGAAACACCAATTGAAAAATTCTTTTGTATACTTTTGTCGCTAAAATATCTAAACAAAAGTCAGCTGTTTCAACTTTTTTACAATACAAAACAATCACAAATCAAGTTTAAAATAGTGTTGTATTTAAAAGTATTTTAAATATAATACGAAGTGTAAAAACCGCTATTGTTTTGTCAAGGCTTCAACTACGTAACTCTCTACGTAGCGAGTTATCAATCAACTTTTACTTTAAATTAGTTGTTTTTTCCCATATGATTTAACTGTTGATAATTTTACAGCTATAAAAATTATCAATTGTATTGTGCTACCTGTTCATGCAGAAGAAATTTAGTGCATTAACAACACGTTGCTTGCAACAATGCTGCCAATTTAGAGATTTTTCTCTAGTGTTAGAAACTTTTAGTACAGTAATGCCATTTAAGGTTTTTTTTTTATTAAAGTGCTGCAATGACGCTTTTTGTTGACCTCCTTTAACTGGCCCTCTTCTCTTAGCAATGAAATTAAAATTTGCCAAAGACTAGATAAATTGAAATTTATCCTGTTGGGTATAAAAATACCTCTTTAAAAAATACCTTCTTAGAGTTATTTTTAGGTCTACATATTGTATTATTTCCATAAGCAGCCATAAGATGTAGAAATGAAAAGATGCTACCATAATTTTGATGTAATTAAGTGCAAACATTTATTTAAGACTGAAAAACTGACACTGGACTTAAACACATTTTAAATTTAAATTGAAATTAATTAATATAACACTTAAATATCAAGGCGAAAGTTGGCTGTTAGTACTCTTTCTTTGTACATATGTAAGCGTTCTCTTGAATTTATCGAACTTAAGAATTGTCATGCAATAAGCGAACCCACAGCACGAACAATCGTAAACGCTTAAGAATATTCGTAGCGTCTCTAGTGCTTGGCAGTTGCACGGCAGCAGAGGCAAGCGAGTTGGCTAACATGTAAGTGACTTAGTAAGCTGCTTAGTTAGTGGGTGTACATGCGTGTGTATGACTTTTGTTTAATAAAGTCTTCACAAATTAGTTGTTACATACTTGGAAATATTTGCACGTATTCTTTGTTATTCATACGAGTACAAAATTGTTGAGAAGAAAAATTGCGTGCCTGGAATTTTGTTTAAATTTTATTTAACAGTTGAAGAATTTGTGCCGAGAATTGAAATAAAAGACGTTACTTCTCTGTGCACTTTCCTATTTCTATTGTTGATTCAGTTTTTTTTTATTATTTTTTCTCAAGAAGAATAAAACCTACGAAAAATATACTGCGACTTGATTTGCATGCAAGGCCAAGAACTGAGAATAACTACAACTCTCACTAAATCCTCCTCAGGTGCATTAAAATTTATCGAACGTTTGTTTTTTTTTCCATAAGTTTCACATTTTTACAGAATATATGATGTGTGTGAAGATAAATTTCGAAATTTATAACCCTGGACACAAACCTATTTTTGTTAACAGAGCTCTGTTAACGTGTTAACATTTGGTTTTCTTGGAGTGAAACATTGGAAGGCGTGTTCCAAATGGATTTTCTACCACCACCTTGGACGTTTGAATCCAATGCACAGTGGGCCGAACACAATATTAAATAAATTTTAAAAAGAAATGAAAATTATTGTTGCAAGAAATCTAAAACTACGATTTTTCCATCATAACAAAATTGATAATTTTCATAGAAAAATCTTAAGTTTTGGGAAAATGGAGAAAGATGGGCGGACAAAAATTGGTGGATTTAGTGCACATTAGGCCATTTTACGTAAATTAAAATGAAATTTCTTAATTTTTCGAGCACTGTGAAGGATTCTGGGTATTAATTTACGTAAAATGGCCTAATGTGCACTAAATCCACCAACTTTTGCCCGCCCATCTTTCTCCATTTTCCCAAAACTTAAGATTTTTCTATGAAAATTATCAATTTTGTTATGATGGAAAAATCGTAGTTTTAGATTTCTTGCAACAATAATTTTCATTTCTTTTTAAAATTTATTTAATATTGTGTTCGGCCCACTGTGCATTGGATTCAAACGTCCAAGGTGGTGGTAGAAAATCCATTTGGAACACGCCTTCCAATGTTTCACTCCAAGAAAACCAAATGTTAACACGTTAACAGAGCTCTGTTAACAAAAATAGGTTTGTGTCCAGGGTTATAAATTTCGAAATTTATCTTCACACACATGAATATATGTATGTGTCCAAATATCTAACAATTTAATCGTAATCGAATACAAGAGTTCGGTGACATGCCTTGCCGCTGTTTACACCCCATCTAGACTAGCAATAAATGTGTCGGCAGAATAGAAGTACAATGTTACTTTAACGGCAGAGATTACGTATTTATGTTAACTCATAATTATAAAAAATGCAAAGAGAAAAGGTGTAGCAAAAAATAAATAAATAAATTGAGCCAAGTACGAGACTGACTCGCACAGCAAGGGTTCCGTACTAGCGTCCAAGTGGTAGACAAAGGCTACTCCTGGTACGGGGTACTCTTTAGTTTTTAACTTTTGATTATTTTTTAGTATTTACATGCACCTTGTAATTTTCCGCCTCTATCGCTTACCGTTCACAAGTTATAGCTGATTTTCAACCCAAAGGATGTCCCCATGAATGAACATTTTTTTGTAGGAATGCAATCAATCGATAAACTTGGAAACCCGAGAGGCAGCTTATCGAATTCTTAGCGATTTTATAGATTTTATTAATTGTGCTCAGTCTTTTTCAGCCGTCCATATGCCGCCGACATTTCGTTGATGCTGCTCAACTCGCCAGTAGACTCGAAAAACGTAAAAGAATGTTCGAAATTTTACCACTTATTCTATTATTCAAACAAAGCTTTGAAACGGATACCAATTTTATTTGACCGAAAATATCGCGTCTCAGTTAGAAGAGTCAAATGTATGACAAAGCCCCAAAAATACAAAAAAATAAAATGATTTTCTGATATGTTGTGGTTAAGAAAAAAAGTCGATGGTACAGTATCGAAAAATGTTTTACTTACAAGTCCAGCCACCCTAACATACAAATTTGAAAAATGTCAGTCAGAGCTCTCGAGCACTCTTGTACTTTTTATTTAATGAAATATTTGTTATTGTATATAAATATGTCTTTTCTTTTGTTTTCGTTCTGCATCTTGTATGCGAGAAATACAATTTTAATTGGAAAATTGAGCAGAAGGAGAAAAATGCTGATACAAAAAATACTTAAATACGCAGACATGTGCAGTTGTATGTGTTTCATGTCCTCATTTTTGCACTTATCGATACGAATTGAGGTAAAACATTTTTGTCGGAAAACTTAAGAATACTTGAGAAGCAAAACGAGCAATTCAGTATAAAAGCTATTAAGTTTTCCTATTGAATCGAAATATTTACAAAACTGTCTTAACAACATGTTTCCAGACCATGCACACAAAGAGATTTAGATGGCATTTGAATTCCTCTACGTAGTATTAATGTTTTTGTATCTATTGGTTTGTTTAGGCGACAAGGACGGCTAAATGTCTGCAACGCCGCAATTGCCGCAGTATATTACAACAAGTCCATAAATTGGAAATATGATCTCCGCAAATCTAAATGATATATTCTAGAGATTTTTCTATTCTCCCAATTATGAACAACATTTTCGTGGGGAGAAATTCTCGCGGGAACAAGTAGTCAGTGAAAATTTCTCTTAATAAGAAGAAATAACGGCGATAGCAACATTCCTCTTAGTACATGCAAAGAAAAACCCTTACCTTTCAAAGTGCGATTGCGATGACAATATTTTGTTATCTATAATGATATGTATGGTTGTTGATAACAAGTTAGTTTTATTGAAAATGCCGTAAACGTACTTTTGATCACCACGAACAGATTTAGTGTTGCATTATGATAATTTTGTTGCATTTAACACCAGTGCATCTGCACATTACATATTGAATAAAAATTCAATCCAGTACGAGGTTGGCTCGCACACTTAGGGTTCCGTACATATGTGCAATGTACGTATGGAATGGCATATGTGACAGACAACTGCAACAAGTATGATCGAGCCAACATATTTACTAAAGTTGAATTTAGGGCACAACTCAAAAAAAGCATCATATGAATTTTGTGCTTGTTTGCTTTTTGTGCTCAAAAAAAATGCCGCAACAAGTGTAAGTTCTTTTGCAACATTTTACTCGAACTTGGATTTGTATAGAACTAAAATGTGTTTTTGTACACAGTTTGCTTTGTGCAAAATTGTTTTGTGTATATGATTTGATCGTAGTTAAATCAAAAACAACCGAGCCACTTATATTCACCGTTAGCGGTTAGCAGTTCTTCGGAAATAAGTTCTGGGCACTGTTCCATTTTAAACCTTAAAGAAGTTCACAGTTAAATAATATATAGATAGTTTATTTTAAATATATGTAATTTGATAACGCCAAGACAAGAAAACACCGAGTAGAGAATTACTTTTGCATGTGAATAAACCACTTATTTCACTAACAACATGTTAGCATTAATACAAAATAAGACACATGCCCTTAGCGACACGGTTGTAACATTCATGTTGGCATAAAACATTAAGTGCGTAGAACAGATTGTTTGAAACGAACCGATGTGTAAACAGGTGTTTTTTGCATTTATATAAAAATAATTAGATCGTGAAAATAAGCGTGTGTGTTTATTCATACCCGAACATTTTGTACTTGTTGCAGATGTCTGATATGTGAGTACATATATTATCTTCGATAGTGTGACCGTAGCTTTAGTTGATGGGAAGAAGCTCGGGTCAAGCTTGGTCGTAGTGTTGTGCTCTTCAGTGCTTTCAAGTGAGAGCTCTTTTTAATTCGGCTCTCTTCGTTGAACTATTAGGCTCTTTTAGTTCATTAGTTCGCCATAGTTCCTTAGTTCGAGGTAAATTTGTGTAAAAGAGTTTGACAACTGAAACGTTGCTCGCGAACAGTACAATAGACAGATTAGAAATTGAAACATATGTACATGTAGCTAAGCAGACGCTTTAAATATGTGTAGAAATTTTCCACGAAATTTTGTTATTTTCGGTTTTTTACGTTCTTAAAAAGTTACTCTGTAGTTAGAATTAAAATGCGAACGTAAAAGAATAAGTATATTAAAAATTCGCGGATATGTGAAAAAGAGACATAAAACTATGGCGAACTAAGGAATGAAAAGAGCTGGCTATTATTCAGTTCAGTCGCATGAGTAGTTCGATCGAACTAGATAGTTCGCGAACTACACATCTCTACTTGGTCCCAGTATCTCAAACATTTGCAGTAATAAAATGTATGCTTGGCATATTTCGACAGCGCTTATTCTTACACTCATTCATTATTGTGAGGATTGTCAACATCTGTAGTCAGTCGAATAAAACGGCTTGTTCGATGGTTGCAATCAGACTGCATTATTATTTTATTCGCAAAGTTTCAAATAACAATTACAAAGCTTACTGACTAATATCTGCATATAATAGGATGTCCCTGTATAATTATACTAAAGTACATTATATTTGTATTAAGTTTATCAGGCTCAAGTTCTTTCTATATTATCCTTGTGATTGATATTAATTAAATTAGACAAAGAAGACATCAAAGACATTTAGCAGGGTGGACAACTAGTTGTTTCGAAGCCGCCACACTTTCTCGTCAGCACCCTTCTTTGAACTCAGGGGCTCATGTTTCTAAAGCGACAACCATGCCACACGACAACAAGAGCCCCTGAGTTCAAAGATTGATTTCCTTTTCTTTAACAGCTGATTCATATTTGATATAGCACACTACTTTATGACAGGTTGCTCACAGCAGTCATATATTTTCGTGCTATTATTTTAAGACTTCTGACTTTAGGACGACCCTTTGAATACCGTATATATCTATACCGATTCACAAAGTTGCACCATATAACAAGTGATATAAGTGCATAGTCCGCAATGCTTGTTGCATAAAGGGATGCTTGACTAATGGAAAAATTAATAATAATAATAAAATTAATAATAAAAAACCATCAAAAATAAAATGGCTGTTTCAACTGTTACTAGTATAGTTTATATCCGAGAGAATGGCTGCCAATTTTTTGCGCCAGTTGTGCCTGAAGCGACAAGCAGAATACAACGAGTGCTGTGATCACAAGAATCAGGCCCAATAAGGCAACAACATTTATGGTCTAGGGATTTGCTGGCGTCTAAAGGCGTAAGAGCATAAATTTTATATGCTGAATGCTAAAAATAAAATGTTAACTACTATGTTCTGACTCTATTTCCATATCCTACAAGAGAATTGCATCCATAAATATGTTTATGTATGACCACACCCCCCCAGAGATCAAGGTGTGTGAAATGACTTCAAGCTTAAAGAAATTTTGTGATTCATTGTATAAGTTGTGGACCCGTTAGAGGTGAACGCATTTTGTTTACTGGATTATTTATAACAAATGTTTCATGTTGATTGAACGCTTACTTGACAAAGACTATAGCGATATTTGTCAAATAAGCACTTAAAACATTTTTGAGGCCATGAATTTAGACCATTTCCATATACATACATATGGGTTGGTGCCACAACCTTGAGAGATTACATTAAGATGTCTCCAATAGGAAAACTTGCTTGCAAGCCACTGTGCGCTGTAGAAATAGACTATGATCTATGCTTTTATTGTTACAAATACCCTGGTAAAATTATTTTAATGTTTTATTTTCGCTTCCATTCTGTTGGCTTTTTAGAACTTTTTTTTAGGAAACCAACTTTGAAAATCCAATAAACAATTTATTACTCTTTCACTTTGCTATTGAGTTTTTATTAAGCACATGTAGTTTTTTGTTTGCATTTTTTTAAAAATGTATTTATTGTTGTTAAACTATAAACTAACTGCGATGCAAACATATTTTATTACGTTTTAGTTAGCTTCATAAATTCTTTGACGTTGTTTGCATTAGGGGCGTTCAGTGTTTCGTAACTAACAAAACAAAACAACCTCTTTGTGGTTCAGGAGAAATTTCACTCTTAAATATGTGATGGCGAATTCAGGTCAGTAGTGATATTCTGTAACTTTTAACGATCCGACAATCATAATTTTTTTCTACATATTTCGTCGCTTGCAGTAACGATTATGTGATTCTGTAATATAATTTTAACGATGGTAAACAGCTGTAGTTTTGCGTACATTTGAAATAAAATGTTTTTAAATATTATTTAGTTTTTAATAAGGCAAGTAATACAAATTGTGTTTTTATTATTGTTACGATTTATGAGCTTAAATTTTAAGCTGCTGATACACTTAAACGATTAAGTAAACAAGAAGTAAATGTTCGTAATGAAAATATTGATAATGATCAGTAAATGTGACAAATCAATTTAGACGACAGCGAATATCGTTACAAAATGTTACAGAATAGCAAATTCGATAAAATATGGTTAAACCAATTTTAACGATGCGATTATCGTTATAAAAGTTGCAGAATTCCACTACCGGTAGGTGCATTAGAATTCGCCGCACAACACACGCCAACTAACACATGATTTTACTGGTGTTGAGTGATTTTTCTTGTCAGGCTCTAAATATTTGTTAAACACTTTTAACTTTAAAAGTGATATTTTTGCTTTAAACACTGTGAAAAAGTTTTTAGAATAAAATGGCATCAACTTTTTTGTAAGCAAAGAAAAAAAATTTTACATGTAAGAGCTTTTTGATGCAAGAAGCAAAAAATAACCAGCTGTGCTACAAAATTCGCTTTGCATGAATTTACACCTTGGAAAGGTGTAAATACAGCAGTTCTCAGTACTTAAGGCCATGTTCATAATAATTATTGTAAGTTTATTAAGCTCTTATTTTTTTATTTATTTATTTATTTATTTATTTATTAATTTAGTCTATGGAAATTAATTCCCTACAGACAATTTACAATACATAATATACAATTTTATTACATTTAAAGACAGCGTTAAAAAAAAAAAAAATTAATAAAAAATATTAAAAATATGAAAAATTTTTTATGAATTTAAAAAATGAATAACTGAGTTTTTTACTGCAGCGGGATTTAAAGAAAAGTCAAAAAATCTATAAAATTGATTAAAAGTATAATACATTCTCTTGAGAGGATCAGCATCAGCATAATTTTCTCTATAAACTTTTACCAACAAAGGAATAAAATTACGTGATGTACGTTGAGGAACGTTAAACAAGATTTCGTTGATCAAAAATCCAGAACAGACATCGCCATTAATAATATTTAGAATAAATGATACATTCAGCATAACTCTACGGCTTTTGAGAGTAGGCAGCTTGATAAGTGCAAGTCTATTTGTGTATGGGGGCATATTAAGAGGATCAAAATGTAAACTTCTAAGACAGAACAAAAGAAATTGTTTCTGCACGGATTCAATTGCATCAGAGGGACATTGATAAATTGGATCCCATATGACTGAACCATATTCCAGAATGGGTCGTACCATTGCTATGTATAGTACTTTTCCAATGTATGGGTCATTATTTGACGTATTTCTACGGAATATTTGTCAAATAAACGTGTAATGTTTACAATTTTCTTTTTTCTGCTTTAGGAAACTCATCACAGCCAAGGTACCTCGATACCAGGTAGCCTTAGAAGCCCAGCTGACTACTGTTTTTAGTCTGAAGAACAATACAACTACACAACACAAACATGAAGTATTGAGGCAATCGATAAAAAATGTTATTTTGACTTAATAGAAAAAGCTTCCTTAATATAAGTACGTATGTATGTATGTTAATTTTTCTATTACAATATTGTTTGTAAATAAATTCAGCGAAGAGAATTGTTAAATTTGTAACACTATGTTAAACATTTTTAACAAGTTTTCCACTATATGTCGACGGCATATGGATGGCTTAAAAAGGTCTTCTTGGACCGGGAAAAATTAATTTTAATTGCAAAATAAGATATTTTTATTTAAAATGCCGTAAGCTTATATTTGGTAATTTTGTTGTCGCCATCCATTAACCCTGGAACATGGTTACATTCATTTGAAAAAAGGGCAACAAGATCTACAACCATTGTATAATGAATATTCAAAAATGATACATATATTTATGACAAATGAGGCCGGTCAGTCAGTTACTGTGAATGATGTTCGCTATCGTGAAATGATAACGAACTGCTTATGGCTCGAATTGGAAGAAGTGACGATGTCAATTGGCCGCCAGTATTTGATACCGTTGGGTTTCTTTCTTTGGGGTTATTTAAAAGAAAAAATGTACGTCGAGCAGCCAGCAACAATTCAAGAGCTGAAGCATGAGATCATTAAGGGCATGTAACCTCAATTATGCCTCAGCGTGATTGAAAATTTGGGCCATCGGATGGACGTGTGCCGCCAAAGTTTGGCCAATATGTTGCTTGATACATAATTGAGCCATGCAACAAATATTATCATAATAAAACGAAATGACAAAATTTCCTAAATAATTTGTGTTTTATTCAACATCAGCCCTTAAAATTTAACCACCCTTTCTTTATACATATATCAGCACATTTAATCATTTAAATTATTCAAGAAAATATCGATAGCAAAAGAAAATATACTCAAACAACAAGTCGAAGTCAACTTTTCACAAGAACGAGAAGCTAATTTTATTTTCAAAATCGGCGTTGGCATATTTGTTCTTCTTCTGAACTTCCCTATTACTTATATATTTATTATTCGATTAGTGACATTCAAAACACTTGAACTTTGTTTTTTTAATTTAAATTTATTAAGTTTGTTGGTTTTATAAACATTATTGTTTCTGCAAATCGTGTAAAGGCAATGTTTAAATTTTGTTTTTATTCTAAAACTGAATTCAGATGGAAAGCATAAAAAAGAATTTTTAAACTCTAATGCGACAGCCAAAGGCAATAAATTGAAAAATTAACGCATTTCGATTATTGAAAATTATTTTAAAAGCAGTGCATTCAAATATAGTGGAATACCCAATTAAATATTGACGTCGAAACAAAGAAAAGCTCAGCAAGGTATTTATAATGAAAATTTTGAATAACACTACGCAACAAATCTGAAATTTGTTTCCTACTTTTGACAACCTTCATTTTGGTTTATGCGCAATCGTTCCTTATCCAGAAAAATCATAACTATTACTAGGATGCTTGGAAATTGGGTATTATATTTTATTACACCATATGACCTAGAATAATCATTGTTGGCAATTCTGGAGTTATTGAATAAAACTGAGAACAAATTATTTAAAATTTTTGATTTCAAAAGATCCACAAAAAATAGAAAATCAAATAAACATTCCCAGTTTTATTGTCATTAATGGGCAATTAAGACTTGAATTAATTTAGGCCCAAAAATGAACCTTTTTACAAAATATTTGCTCTCTTTTTCAGCTGTCTATTTTCAACTTGAAAAATTCTTAAAAGTTTTTTTGAAACTTAACTACTTATTCCATAATTCCCATGAACAAAATGAGTATCAGAAATGTTCAAACAAACCTTTAACACAGCAAACATTTCTTTTCGCTTTTGTAACTCTTTTACTTTTCTTTGCAACCTTTTATACAACGCGTTACTACGGTTTGTATTTTTGAAAGTATAAACAAGTAAAAGTTTTTTGAATATTCAAATATTAAGTTCATATTTGGCAATTCAGAGTATTATACTGTGTATTAATACTTGTCAAAAAAGCAAAAATTCCGTGCAAGTGTGTGATAGTATGAATGTTGTGCGTTGTACAAACAAAGAATAATACGGTAAAAATTGGACATCCCATACGTACGACTTCCTCGGTTTTTGAAAATTTTCAAAACGATAATACTTTTCATTGGCTCAGGGTTGCGTTTTACAAAAACTAACTTCGCTGGGTTGATATTTTTGCCGCCGTTGGCGATAGTACAGTTATTTCCGCTTAATTGAGCCCCGCTTTATTGCACTAAAAATCATATTCAATATACGTGTCTATGTTAAAATGCCCGTTTAATTAAGTTCCGTTTAATTGCGTCGCCCTCTTAATTGTTTTACAAATTAAGACTGCATTGCGAAAGACAAGCGCAAATGTTTCGCTTAATTGACCCCGTCTACTTAAGTTTTTGTTTTGCTTCACAAACGTAAAAAAAAATATTTTGCGGCAAAACCGGTCATGGTTCTGTTCCTTTATAAACATTGTACGATGAACGTACCGGATTTGTATTTTGCTTTAATAAAACTAAACAATTTTCCAACTTAATATGTAAGTGGGTAATAAATGGGTATTATTTTCCATCTACGCATGGGGGTTTCGCTTTATTGCACATATGGCTCAATTAAGCAATTTTCGTTTAATTGCGTCGGCGATTCAATTAACCGAGTATTTCTTAATTGAGTTCCCACTTAATTGCGCCAAAAGTCGTGCATTTTTGAAACTCAATTAAGCGAGAATAACTGTATTATGCTTCCTTAAACAATGGCTCAAAATTTGGATTCTAGCAAGCGTGTAGACTTATATTTCGTTCATGTAATATCTTACAGATAATGGGATGTAGTTATAGACATTTTCACGCTCTTACACATAACGATTAGCAGTTGGTAATTTCTAGCAGACGACACGACTTCCGCTCATACGCCGTCAATGAAGATTTTACCAAGGCATAAACTATTTTTGATTTTAGATGAAACGTGATAGTGGGTTTACAAAGTGTAATTTACGTTAGATTTTTAGAAATATATTTATACTTTGGTCTCGTAAAGAGCAATGAAAGTATTAATACTTACGTAATAGTCTCAATTGCCCTTAAGCGTCATGTAACATATATGTGCTTTTGTTACGTAATATATCAAAAAAAATTTGAATAACACTAAATTAAATTTTTCAGTATATTTATTATTTCTCAAGAACACAAATGCTAGAAAAATGGTTTTTGGAATATTTTTATCTTATACGACCTAAGAAAATTTTTTCTATAATTAATTTTACTTTTTTAGGCTCGAGCTAATTGTAGCAAAAAAAAATAAAATTTTGTCTGGGAAAAATTTAAAATTTTTGGTATTTAAAAGTTTTCAAAAAAAAAACCTTATACACGTCCCACTTTTATTATTTATTTATAAAGCTGCTCACAATATAAGTAAAATAAGCCTCCACTCGTTGAAATCGATTGATCAACACTTATTTTATTCCAGTTAAAGCAAAAGTACTCGAATATATACAGGGTAATGTTACTCAATTGTAAGTTTTTGCGCATGACAAATATACCACACACTCACCAAACATTTCTATAATTCACAATTATAATTAACAAACGTAACGTCTTCTTTCACTTATTTAGGTAATTTTGTATTATCTGGAATAAAATAAATAATTATGCATCGATATTAATGAGTGAAAGGTCATACTAAATTCATGAAAGCCACATTTCACGATTTTAGAAGCAAAAATTTAGATGTATTGTTCTAAGCAGATAGCATAACAGAATTATGTACAATTACTGAAAAGTGTATAACAAAAATATCGATACTACCCCCTGTGCCACTACCTACTGGATAGGAAATACACGAAATACTACTATTTGTCGCGGAGAAACTATAATATGTTCAGATTCCTTATCCCCATGAATATCTTAAATAAATATCCATTATAATAGGAGCATCACGAAGATATTAATTAAGAGATTTCCGAACATAGTTCTAATTTGGCTGCCTAGCCATAGACCTTTATGGGGCCAAGGATCACGCTATAATCATACATCTCCGTTTGAGCCAAACGAGGCCAATTTAACACACATACGGCACATTTCTGGAGCTGTAACAGAAATATGCTATACAGAAAGAAAAAACTCGTACTAAATTTAGGTATCTATTTACTTGAATTTAGTACGAAACATACTTGAAAATTTAAGTACGCACAACACACACGAGTACCAGACATCTGCAACAAGTACAAAATGTTCGGGTATGCATAAACACGCACTCTGATTTTCACGATCTAATTATTTTTATATAAATGCAAAAAACACTTGTTTACACATCGGCTCGTTCCAAACAATCAGTTCTACGCGCTTAATGTTTTATGCCAACATGAATGTTACAACCGTGTCGCTGAGGGCATGTGTCTTATTTTGTATCAATGCTAACATGTTGTTAGTGAAATAAGTGGTTTATTCACATGCAAAAGTAATTCTCTACTCGGTGTTTTCTTGTCTTGGCGTTAACAAATTACATATATTTAAAATAAACTATCTATATATTATTTAACTGTGAACTTCTTTAAGGTTTAAAATGGAACAGTGCCCAGAACTTATTTCCGAAGAACTGCTAAAGGGCAATTCAGACCATTATACTGTGTATTAATACCTGTCAAAAATTCAAATAATACGTGCAAGTGTGATGGTGTGAATGCAATGTATTATGAAAACGAGAAATAATACGATAAAAAATTGACATCCCATAAGACTTCACCGTTTTTTGAAAATTTTCTAAACGATAATACATTTCATTCGATCAGGGTTGTTTTTTTTAACATAAGCAGCTGTTGAAAAATTTACTAGCCAGTTGTTTCACAGCCGATGGCGTGCCGTCACTGATGGTATTTGATTTCGTTATACAAGTGTTCGAAATTTGGAATTTGGTTACCGTATACAAATGTATTTTGCTCTAGCTGTATTCAGAAGATAAAATATTTTTATGTTATTCAAATTGGTTCTGTTTTACATAACTATTATTTTAGCTGCTGAATATTTTTTAGCGCCGGCACGTCCACCGCCAACATGAAATTGCTCTTCTGCCGCCGTGTAAAGTTTTATGTTGGCACGTTTATTCTGTGATTAAACGTATGTATGATTAAAGTATGCTACAGCTGTTTTCTTTTCCACTCAATTTTTTTTTTTATTTGAAGTGTGATGGTGTGAATGTAAAATGTAATTTACGTTAGACTTTTTGACAGTCGCAAGAAATCTAATTATACTTTCATCTCACAAAACTGAATTGCCCTTAACCGATAACAGTGAATATAAGTGGCTTGGTTATTTTTGATTTAATTACAATCAAATCATATACACAAAAAAAATTTTGCACAAAGCAAACTGTGTACAAAAAAGACATTTTGGTTCTATACAAATCCAAGTTCGAGTAAAATGTTGCAAAAGAATTTACACTTGTTGCGGCATTTTTTTTTTTGAGCACAAACAAGCAAACAAGCATAAAATTCATATAATGCTTGTTTGATTTATGCCTTAAATTCAACTTTAGTAAATATGTTGGCTCGATCATACTTGTTGCAGTTGTCTGGCGAGTACTTAAAAGAAACCGAATAGGAATTATTAAAGAGAATCAGTGCTGTTATGGCTTAAATCGAGTACGAAATTCTTGGGTGTGTTTAAGACCAGTACTTGTGTGTGCTTGCATTTAATAACGTTTACACACTTTTGTGAAACTGAAACTGCACACTAATCACGATAGGCCACACTACTGAGTCTGGATAATCAATATTGCAAATATCATGTTTATTGAAACATGAAATTAACTTTTAATTCATGCTTTATTGTGGCAGACAACTAACCACGTAATGAAATACATTTTATTAGTAGGTATATATGAAACAAAAAAAACTTAAAATTCATTTATTAGATAATGATTATTTCGATTATGTTGAGTTTTTAATTACTGATGTCATTATTCGTATCAAAACAATCATTAAGCATTTATTGAACTGTATTGAAATTAAAATTCAAATTAAGGTTTATCACAAAAAGACCAATACACCACACATTTAAGCACTTCATACGTAAATACAAAAATGGAAAAAGGCATACAAACGTTAATGTTGCATAAATTCAGTGCATCAAATGTACACAGCCAACGAAGACACATTCATCTGTTGGTATGCAGCTCGAAGTATATATAATATTATCATATGTTCTCGTTCTTTTTTTGTCATTTAAAAAGGTGTAGAAATAAGCAAATTTCAGACATAATTAAGAATGCATTAAATGTTTGTTTACTACACTCATACCGAGCTTTTGAATTCACATCGTAAAGATGTGAATTCAAAAGTTTTCATTCGAACTTATATCCTGTTCATACATGCAGCAATATTCAAATTATAACAATTAAAGCCATTATTGAGACAAAATTTTCATATAAAAATTACAATTAGCTTATTGGCAATTAAGAGATAATTATTTCAATAATGAGTAAAATTTATAATGCAACACTGTTAGATTTGTATTAACAGTACGATTTGTATTAACAGTACAATAACAGTACATATTGAACACTCCTTGTGAAAATTTTACTAATCAAATGTCAACAAAATAAATAAAAAAAAACAATTTTTTTTTTTTAATTTTTTATGATAAGGGGTGTTTTTTTTCGATGTATACAACTTTAAGTTGCAATAAAACAACGATGGATTATTTGATTGGCATGAATTTTACTTATCCGAAAGATAATCTTGTGGCATTACATTTTAAATATGTATGACTTCTGGCATATGACCGCCACGGCTGGCGCGGATGTAGTCCAATCTGGACTTCCAATTTTCGATGACTTTTTCCAACATTTCTGGCCGTATATCGGCAATAATACAGCGAATGTTGTCTTCCAAATGGTCAAGCGTTTGTGGCACAAGCATGTTGCGCAGTCTTGTTGAAATCACATCTCCTGGACATCATGGTTATTCAATTCAGGAATGAAAAAGTTAGTAATCATGGCTCTATATCGATCACCATAGACTGTAACTTTCTGGCCATCATCGTTTTTGAAGAAGTACGGACCAATGATTCCACCAGCCCATAAAGCTCACCAAACAGTCAGTTTTTGTGGATGTAACGGTGTTTCGATATGCACTTGAGGATTAGCTTCACTCCAAATGCGGCAGTTGTGTTTGTTGAAGTAGCCATTCAACCAGAAGTGCGCTTCATTGCTAAACAAAATTGTGCGCGATACGTATTCCGCACAGAACCATTGTTTTCGAAATAAAATTGCACTATTTGCAAGCCTTGTTCACGCGTGAGTTTATTCATGATGTACATATTGCCAAACCAAACTGAGAATAGATCACTTGACACCTGTTAAATGGGTAGCCATCTGGAACAGTAATGCCAACTTAGAGTTCTATACATCGAAAAAACACCCTTTACAAAATAACCAAATGTAAACAATAACTTTTTCACCTGTCAAATGCTAATTGTCGTAGCAATATTAAGTATGTATGAACACCAAAACGATATTGCCAATTAACTGAATATTGTTTCAATTAAAAAGGCATATGTGAACTGCATATTAGACACATCTAAAATTGTTTTGTTGCAACTATGTAATTGTTGTCAGTCAATGACAGAAATTTTTTTATTTTATTTTTAAAGTCTATAGATAAATAGCTATTCTTACTGCCTAAAAATGAAATACAAAAAAGAATTTTTTAATTATTTAAATAAAGATGTGTGACAAGATAAATTTAAAAATTTGTTAACCACGGACACAAACCTTCAAAGCCAGCAGACCTCTGTTAACTGCGATAGAGCCATATTATCACAGTTAACAGAGGTCTGCTGGTCTTCTTAAGCCCAGAAATTAAATTTGTTTATATTAATTTTGTTTATAGCTCACAAGCACTAACTAATATTTTCAAATTGAATTTTAACAAAACGGAATCACAAAAGTGTTAAATGAAGTCGCTAATAAGGAAAATGTAAAAAGAGGACTTTGGCCCTTTTCTCGAAAACGGTAGAAGATGGGCGAGAAAAATATTGCACATCGTTTTAGAGCCCATCTCCTACCGTTTTCGAGAAAGGGACCAAAGTAATTTTTGTAGTTTTAATTATTGACGACTTAATTCAACACTTTTGTTTGTGACTTCGTTTTGTTATAATTAAACTTCAAAAGATTAGTTAGTGTTCGTGAGCTATAAAATGTTCTAATATTTTGTTTTTAAATGCATTGTTTTAAAAAAAATTTGAATTTTTGGGCTTAACAGAGCCATGTTATCACATTAACAGAGGTCTGTTAGCTTTTAGGGTTTGTCTCTGTGTTTAAACATTTTTAAATTCATCTTTACACACATTAAATTAAAAAATTTCATAGAATTTTTTGAATGTAGTGCAATTTACTGACTGTATAACGCGATTGTGATTTCAAGGCAGTTCACACAAAAGTTAAAACACTAACCTTTTTTTGGTTTATAAAACAATTTCGCAAAATTTTGCTTTAATTATTGCAAGCAGATTTGTATTTACTGAGTTCAAAAAAAAATCCAAAACAAATTTTCAATCACAGAATATTACAGGCTTAAGAAGGCTTAATTTTGAAATCATAAATAATTGCAAATAAAATATAAAACTCAAATATGAACTTAATTATTTATTTGCTTTGAGACCCAGTTGAAATATATTAAATCAGGTTCAAAATATAAAACAATTATTAATAATTTTATGAGGCTTTCTTGTTCGATTTTCACTTCCTCAAAATTGAGAAAGCATTTTTTGTGATGAAACTGGAGCGAGAAAGTTGAAGACTTACTGGCTGGGGTACATACCATAGCTGTTTCACGTGCACCACGTCGCTCATCAGCTCCCAAATTTGCTTCGAACCCAGGCCAGGACTAATTGCATACTGCTTCTTAAGCAACTGCGCATAGCTATCCCACCACCTGAGCTCTTCATTACTAGCTGTCGCTATTGAATCCATCTTTCCACTTTATTACTGTCTTTCTTATCACAAAAAAAATCTTTCTCGTAAACTTACGACCATTTTCCAATTTTTTTTTTTTGTTAAATTATATATATTATAATATTAATTCAGGTCCAAGAATGAACCTTTTCAAAAAGTTTACTGTCTTATTCAGCTGTCTATATGCCGACGACATTTCGTTGGTGCTAATCAACTCATCAGTAGACTTGAAAAATTCTCAAAACTACTTATTCCATAACTCCCATGAACAAAATGAGAATCAGAAATGTTCAAACAAACCTTTAACACAGTAAACATTTCTTTCTCGTTTTGCAACTCGTTTACCTTTCTTTGCATTTCTGATTCTCATTTTGTTCATGGGAATTATGGAATAATTAGTTAAGTTTCAGTCTACTGGTGAGTTGATTAGCACCAACGAAATGTTGTCGGCATATAGACAGCTGAAAAAGACAGTAAACTTTTTGAAAAGCTTAATTTTTGGACCTGAATTAATACATTTCAATTGGCTCTTAAAGCAAATAAATAAATAAGTTCATATTTGTATATAAATAATATATTAACGGCAGAGTTATTTAGAAATTAATTATATTTGGACCAATAATGGAAATTTTTATTGTGTTGGCTTCTTATGACCATGGTAAACAATATTACCGATTCTGGCGCAAAATAATTTTTTTCAAAAACTCCCGACTTTTTTATACCCTTCACATAAATGTGTAAGGGTATATATAATGATTCCGTTTGTAACGCATTGAAATATCCATCTAAGACCCCATAAAGTATATATATTCTGGATCAGCATCAATAGCGATTACGATTGAGCGATGTCCGTCTGTCCGTCTGTAGTCGTTGAAATACCGTTTCTGAGAAAACGGTTTGAGATAGAAACCTCATTCTTTCGCTAAAACGTGTGAAACCCCGGTAGTGGGTCTGCTATTGAAATTCAGTAAGATAGGTCCACGGATAGCCGAGATATATTCAAAAAACCGGGTTTTGAGGGGTATTTTGTGCAATTTTCGTATTCAGATTTTTGAAAAAAAATTTTGTCTTAAAAACTAAACCATATCATTTTTAGTGCCCATTAAATCCTAGAAAAAAAGGAATTTTTGAAATCGGCCCATATATATCCGAGATATAGCGTCTCCCGATTTTTAAAGAAATCAGCTTTATAAGCCCAATAAGACAACTTTTGGCACCGAAGATCAATCAGAATGGTATATATAGGCTATTTAGAGGCAGAAGTGGAAAATTTTTCCACATCGGCCCATATACACTCGAGATATAGCGCCTCCCGTTTTCTCAAGAAGTCGGCTCTAAAAGCCAAATAAAACAACTTTTGGTATCAAAAATCGATTAGAATGGAACATATAATGTGTTTAAAAGCAAAATTGGAAAATTTTTGAAATCGGTCCATATATATCTGAGATATAGCGACTCCTGATTTTTCAAGAAATCCGCTCGTTAAGCCAAATAAAGCAATTTTTGGCCCTAAAAATCAATCAGAATGGTACACATAGACTATTTAGAGGCAAACGTGGAACATTTTGGACATCGGCCCATATACACTCGAGATATAGCGCCTCAAGTTTTCTCAAGAAGTCGGCTCTAAAAGCCAAATAAAACAACTTTTGGTACCAAAAATCGATCAGAATGGTACATATAAGGTGTTTAAAAGCAAAATTTGAAAATGTCTGTAATCGGTCTATATATATGTACCTGAGATATAGCGTCTCCCGATTTTTCAAGAAATCGGCTCTATAAGCTAAATAAAACAACTTTTGGCACCAAAAATCAATCAGAATGATACATATAGGTTAGTCAGAAGCAAAACTGGAAATCGTTTTGTCATCGGCCCATATATGTTCGAGATATAGCGCCTCCCGATATCTCAAGAAGTCGGGCCTGGAAGCTAAACGAAACAGTTTTTTGCACTAAAAATTTGTCGGAATGGTACATACAGGCTGTTTAGGGGCAAAATTAGAAAATTTTTGGACATCGGCCCATATGCACCCAACTTTTGGTACCAAAAATCGATCATAATGGTACATACATACATATGTATATAATGTTTAAAAGCAAAATTCGAAAATATTTGCGATCATGTATGAATGTATGTATGTATGTAGATACGTTTGTATGTATGTAGGTATGTATGTATCTACATATGTATGTATGTATGCGTGCAAGTATGTTAGCATAAACAATTTTTTTGCTTTGTTGTAAAAATGTGTATGTATGTACATATGTATACACGAGCTTGAAAATGAAAGTGATATAAAGAATTGTTGAAAAAAGGGTACGCAATGAAATTCTTTTAAACAATTGCGTCTTCAAATTCATTCACACAAAAAATCATTTTGGGTTTCCCTACGTACTTACATATGTACATACACACATACATGTGTATGATGATACGCAATAGATCATCAACAACGTGCACAAGAAAAAAATAATTTTGTAAAAGCAAGCAATGTAAATATGTATGTATGTATATATGTATGTATATATATAATCATTGTTTTATGGAACACACTGAAAATATTCAATAATAAAGAATTTATTTTAGAGTTTTCTATTATAGATACATACATACGTATGCATGTACCCACATACGTAAGTAAATTGAAAAGAAAATCACACTTAATGGAAATGTTTAGCATTATAATTCAAAAATAATGCAATTATATGCAATTTTTTGTTAAATAAATTTTACTATAAAGTTAACTGATAAATAATTAAGAAATACATTTTGCTTTTCTTTATTTCATTGATATTAAAAAGAATTGGTGTATTAGGAATTATTTAAATAAAAGTTTTGCAGCCTGTGTTAAATCCCGGTAGTGGATCTGATATTGAAATTCAGAAAAAATCGGCCCATATATACCCCAGATATAGCGTCTCCCGATATTTCAAGAAATCGGCTTTAAAATCCAAATAAAACAACTTTTCGCACCAAAAATCAATCAGAATGTATGTACCATTGTGAAGGGTATTTAAGATTCGGCCCAGCCGAATATAGCACTCTTACTTGTTTTTATTAGCATGTCTCGTAGAGTTATGTCTCGGGATTTCCCGATGTGGGAATTCCCGGGATTTGTCACTTTAAAATTTTTCGAAAGAAGAATCCCGGGAAGTAAAAAAAGTAATTGACAACCCGTAGAGACGGCTGTTGAGAGATTGAGCAGTAAACACTTTATCCAATCGATTCCTTCTATTCCAGGAAAAAAATATTTCATGCTCTTCATCTACATACTCGTATGTATTAATAAAAGGAGAAACAAACAATTATACACCTTGATAAAATTTTTAACAGCCTGAATTTTTCAACCATTGTCACGAAAATTGTTTGTTTTCCTATGCCTCTAAATACTCAGTAGCGGAATATACTGAAAATGTCTTAAATCGTCTTTTTGCCAAACCTTATGACATTGAAGAAAGTAATGACAATGTTGCGGTATTTAGTGCTGCCAAAGAGAAATCATTTGAAGAGATAAATGAAGCTGTTAATAGCGCTAATGTTAGTATTCCATTTTACTCCAAAAGTACTTTAAAATTTTCACTAAAAAAAGAATTGCAATTTTTGTAAGGAGGTGTTCAAAGGACCCAAAATGTTGAGTTTTTGTTTAATGCACTTCTAACCATTCTTCCAACTTCGGTAGAAAGTGAGCGGGCCTTTTCGGTATCAGGACAATTTCCCTATCAAATTAGAAATAAACTTTCTGATGAATTTATAAACGCCTTAAACGTTTTAAAAAATTATTCCCTTAACCGAAAAATGTGTCTTGATTTATAAAAGTATTTCCGTTTTTTTTATGAATTTTATGTTTTTGTTTTAGAGCTGGAGATCCGAATAACTTTGTATTATTTTTTATGCTTCGTTTTATACACTGAACTGCTATATTTTTTATGTTCACCTTTATTTGTAAGTTTATTTTTCTGATCTCAGCTTCGTGAAATCCCTTTAAAAATTGAACGATAAAAAAACAAAATTCTTGTTTCAATACCCAGTTGAAATAACTTATTTCTGTATGAATAAATCAAAAGGTTTGTTTGTTTTAGTAAACGTCTAACAAATTAAATTTTTATTATTTCTATGGAGCGGGATCCCGGGAAATGAAAGACAGCGGCTATTCGTACGATATGTAAAAAGTTTGAAACAAACAAAATTCTTCTGAGTCAAGTGGTTTTCTCAGAAACGATGCTTAAACAACCTACGACTAGACTAGGCATCGCCAGTATCAATACTGAAGCAGATTACACACCGTTTAAAGTTCTAATGAATTTAGTTCATTAATATTGTTTCATTAATCAAATGAAAATTATGGCAATGAATTTCCATAGATCTAATGAATAAATTTCATTAAAAACTGCTCATTAGTTTTCATAATTTCGTTAAGAAATATCATTGGATTTATGGAAAAAAAATGCCATCAATCAAATGAAAAATTTTATTAAATCAATGTAATCGTTCAATGAGGTTTCAATTCTCATTTGATTTGTAAAGAAATTTGAAAGCATATTTCAATATTTTGCAAAGTTTTCAAGTCTATTGCGAGTAGCACCTCAAAAGTGGCATCACCCATAAATTGAAATTTTTTTTTTTAATATCTGTTAATAACAACATTATCCGCAGCCTTAATAATATACATTGTATATGTCATAAAAATTATGTTCTGTTTTCAATAGATCAATGAATAAATTCCTATATTTAATGAATCGTTTCACTTAGTCAATGGTTTTTTGTCACTACACCAATGAAATACTTCATTAGCGTAATGACTAAAATTCATTTATTTAATGAAATGATCATTAATAAAAATTTAATGAACCAGAATTCATTGATTCCATGAACCCCAACGTTGGTTGAAGAATAATGATGGATTTTTTCATTAAATTAATTTATTTATGAACAAAATTGCTTGTCACAATTCCAAAATTAAGTGCATTAGTTTTTAAACAGAGACTCTCTGAATCTCTTTTATTGAATCAAGAGTTTATTAAACATTCAAAAGTGCGTATTTAAAAGATTTCAATAAAGTAAATTATTACAATTTTATTTTAAGCAAAACATGTATGTAACATTTCACAGCATCGATGTGGATAAAGAAGTAAGAATAAAAATGCATTCATCGCAACGCTGTAGAATTGTAATAATTTTTGCTTCAGATCTTTTAAACATTCTCTTTGCACAGCATACAACATACATATGTACATATTTTTATTACGCTGCTGCACGCTGTTCATTTAAGGAAGTGTGACGTCGTGACGGCGGGCGTGCTTATGCTTCGGTTGGTTAAATTCATTCGAATTAAGTGGGAAAAAGCTACTTGGCAAATTTGAAACATGAATTATGCAAGAAATCAAAATTATAAAATGTAATGTGAATAAGAATATTTGTACATGTGCGCGTGTGTGAGTGTGAGTGGGAAATCACAAGTGAGTAGTGAATGGAATATACGGAAATTGTGCTGTAAATGTTTGCAAGTCAGTTTATGTGAATCGTGCAAATTGTTAGAAAAAATGTTTAGATTCAAATGTTGTCCTTGCTTGTTGTACATGTTGATGTTTCTATAATTTACTTTGCATATTTCATGTTTCGAATTGCTTCAAGTACATGCATACATACATACATATGTATTTATTGTCTTCTGCATGTGCCCACTCTACGTTCTTTTCTCTCGAAATTATTTGCCTTATTTTGTCATTGGCAAGAAGGATCACGTTAAGGATTTAATGGATTCATGGAAAATGTCATACTAATAGAATGTTGCTCACAATTTATTATTTATAAATAAAATTGCAATAAAGTCGTCTTTTGTATATAAAAGGTAATTGTGACAAAGTGGCTTAAGCAATTGAGTGGCTGCTCCAGTTTTTTAAGCTGCTACAGAAATCGTAATTAGTAATGTAATATTGAAGACTTGCCAAATTAATATTTACAAGGAATGAATACAATAGATTGCTAACTGATACGCAGTTACGCACAAATATAGTTAAGACTTGCAACTTTTTTAAGTTACTCATTAAAATGTAATAAATAGTTGGCAAATTTATTTCGAAAGCGTAATACTATCGACGGAGTCGTCACAATGAAACATAAGAGTTCCCCTTCGAAAGCATGTATAACAAAAGCAAATTATCATTCCATATTAAGTGTGCGGAAGAGCGATTTTTAATTGATATTGATAAACTTCAAAATTAAATTGAGAACTTCAATTCCATGTTAAAGCAGAAATTCCATATTAATAGCAGAAGTTTCAGTTTACAATAGCGACAGTTGCAAACGAAATTGAAATATCTTAATTTCAAATTTACAATTGCTTTTGATTTCTACTTCCTCAAAATTGGAGAACTTTTATCACAATCAAATCTTTCTCAATTTTGAGGAAGCAAAAATCAAAATAAATCATATAGTTCGACCATAAAGTTGAAATTCAAATTGAGAAAGCTCGAAATGAAAAGGGGAAGTTTAAATATTAAACTGAGACAGTTTAACCCCCTAATTCATAAAAATTATAACAGGCTTATAGGACTGCTATTTGACATATTTGTGTGGAAAATCTGTCAAATAAGAGCTTTATAAACCTGTTATAATTTTTATGAATTAGACGGTAAGTACATAAATAAGCCATATAAAGGGTGTTTTTTTTCGACGTATAGAACTTTAAGTTGCAATAAAACAACGATGGATTGATTATTCGATTGACATGAATTTGATTTATCCGAAACATAATCTTGTAGCATTATATTTTAAATATGATTTCTGGCATATGACCGCCACGGCTGGCGCGGATGTAGTCGAGTCTGGACGTCCACTTTTCGATTAATTTTTCCAACATTTGGGGCCGTATATCGGCAGTAACACGGCGAATGTTGTCTTCCAAATGGTGAAGCGTTCGTGGCTTATCCGCATATACCAATGACTTTACACAGCAACACAGAAAGTAGTCTAGCGGTGTTAAATCACAAGATCTTGGAGGCCAATTCACAGGTCTAAAACGTGAAATTAGGCGGTCACCAAACGTGTCTTTCAATAAATCGATTGTGGTACGAGCTATGTGACATGTGGCGCCGTCTTGTTGAAACCACATCTTCTGGATATCATGGTTATTCAATTCGGGAATGAAAAAGTTAGTAATCATGGCTCTATACCGATCAGCATTGACTGTAACGTTCTGGCCATCATCGTTTATGAAGAAGTACGGACCAATGATTCCACCAGCCCATAAAGCGCACCAAACAGTCAGTTTTTCTGGATGTAACGGTGTTTCGACATACACTTGAGGTTTAGCTTCACTCCCAATGCGGCAGTTTTGTTTGTTGACGTAGCCATTCAGCCAGAAGTGCGCTTCATCGCTAAACAAAATTCGCTTATGAAAATCGGCAACAACGGGAATCTCGTTTTGCACTAAAATTGCACTACTTGCAAGCTTTGTTCAGGCGTGAGTCTATTCATGATGAATTGCCCAACCAAACTGAGAATAAATCATTTGACAGCTGTTAAATTGGTCGCCATCTTTAACAGTAAACTTAAAGTTCTATACATCGAAAAAAAAAACACCCTTTATAATACATAACACAGCATAAGCAGCAAAGAAAATCTGAAAATCTCAAAATGAAGTCGTGCATAATATTAGTGATCAACAGGCAGGTATGTCTTTTAAATCCATGGCATGCTGGTGAAGCATACGCTGTCGTCGTCAAGTACTTTTAAGTACCATTTGTACTTAAATCAATCCCAAGCGGTGTCAGAAGTTTGCTAAGTACAGATTTTCGTAAATCAAGTCCCTTATTTCGGCCACACATAATTCCAGTTTCGGATTGAATATGCATAAAATTTGCACTTAAAAGCAAGCGCGCGGTACTTGATTTAAAAGCATTCGTACTTACCATATTTTTGGCACTGGTTGGGATTGATTTAAGTAAGAAAGGATTGAATTTGTCCTGAGTGTGATGATTATGCACTTGATTCGATGTTTCTGAAGTCTATTTAATCTAAAATTCAGGCATGAAACTATCCCCTCTACTTCCTTAATTTAATAAAAATTTATAAATTATTTTGTCTCGTTGTTGATTTGAACTTGGAACCCAACTACTGCCAGTCCAGTCACTCTACCAGTTCAGCTATCGCGGCAATAAGCAAGCACACACAAGTGCTGCATAAAAATACACCAAGAACTTTTTAATCATTTTAATCCATGATCCAAACAGGATTGATTCTCTTTAATAATCCCTATTCGACTTGTTTTAAGTACTCTCGTGTGTTATGCGTACTTAAATGTTGAAGTGCGTTTCGTACTAAAATCAAGTGAAAAGAACTTAAATTTAGAACAAGCTTTTTCTTTCTGTGTATATGTCTGCTGCAATAAGTGATGGCATGGTTGGCTTGGCAGGCGTGCTCTTTTTAAGAGCATTGGTTCCCTTTTCTAACCAATAGGAACTTAAAACAAAAAGGCAAATCGAGCGCGCTTCATACTGTGCACCTTTTATTGAAAAAAGGAAAAGAAAAAATATGGAACGTGTAAACACTTTTTGTCAACGCTGCTGCTTCTCGTGTACCAGTTCATTTGAACGGCCGCACAGTGCACCATTTTACCAGACTTAATTTCCACAAATAATAATTCAAACTTTGTATATGAACGCCTTGTGGCTTGTAGCGTTGGTAATTCGTAATGGAAATCGTGTGAAGGAGTTGACACGACTTCGTAAAGATGTGCAGTTATGAAATCGTACAAAAATGTTGGGAAGATTTTGATATAAAAGCCAATTTGATTCGATTTTATGTTGTTGTTGCTATATCCGTTTTATAGCAGGCTTCCATTACGAGTTGAATCACCCCCTGCGCTCTCTCAATTATATTTATGAGTCAGCCACACTGTTTACACGACTCGTCTATGTGATTCGATTTGATTTTTGCCAACATAAATTTGCCATTAATTTTCGTGAAGAAAATTTGTCTAAATGAAAAAACAAAAGCAAGTGGAAGTGTTGTTGCAAAAAAACCACATTCCACATATGGAAATGTCTTCGGAGTTGGTATTGCAGGGCTTTAAATACAACTTTTATTTTTATGGGAGTTACGTTTTCTTTGCTTTTTATTTATATATTAATTTTTTTTTTTTTTCGTTTACAATTTTGACAGATAGTGCGATAAAATTTGCGATATAAATTATAGAAGACAGGAATTATTCGTGCTTCGCATGTAGCTTCAACATGAAGCAACTTCATTCGCTCTCAAAATTTTGTATGGCGAAGCACGTTGCTTCTTCGTTCCTAATTGAGGTGCTAAGCACAAATAGAGAGCGAAGCACATGTCGTGGAAACATGCTATTATTTCTCTGTTTTATTTTTATACTATAAAGTATTTTGTGTTTTATCTTTAAGCTGAAAAAGGTGATTAACATGTTCAGTTGAGTTACAAATGCAGTTTGGAATTATTTCTGTTCTATACATTTGATGAGAGTATGAAACAGAAATATATATGACATACGCGAAATCAACATCTAAACAAAATAAGAAACTCAACAAGATTTCACATCAAACGTAGACAAGCAGGAATAATTCCAAACAACATTTACAACTCAACTAAACACATTAACAATCTTTTTAAAGTTATAGGTAAAATACCGCGCGAACTTGCAAAGCTTACGAACGGACATATTTGTAATTTTCATATAAAAATTCTTAAGCTTATGATCAATCGGAAACACAAGCAAATAATCCACTACAAACAAACAGTCAGTTGGGAAAAACCAAAAATTGAAGAGTTAATGGAAAACGATGACAGTGAAGCTTTCAAATGGAAGTGGAAATTACGTATTGGAAAGTTTATTCGATAGAAAAAAACATCCATATGAAAACTTTGAAAAGCTAAAAACGAAACAACACAAAGAAACAAATTTGAAATATAACGAAAATTGGTTTACAAACAAAACGAGCAAACAAACACCGACCATGTACAGGGGCTTTTAACTCTAAGACTAAAATTTGTTCGAGCAAATGCTGCTTTAATGTATCGTCAATGGCGAAGACTGCATACAAACAATTGATAATAAAGAATGGCAAGAGATATCGAGACCAAAGCTGGTATCTCTAATTTGTGGTCACCAGGGCAAGTTTGAAAGGGCACGATAAATGGTTCAATTAATAGTCAACTTTATTTTAGAAATGCGTTCGACTAAAAACGACCTCAAAATTATATAAAGAATGTAAATTTTTTAGTGCTGAACTTTTTAAATTGAACGTTGTATTACCGGATAGATAGAAAGGCAATATTGATTATATTAATCAGTGCTTAATTCGAAAGGAATGTTAGTGTAAGAATGTTAACGCATGGCAAATTGTGGTTTTAAGAATCCCGTTTTTTTTATTTTATAAGGAATGAATTTTGAAAATAAATTTCAATTTATAACAAGCCAATCATCGGCACTTGTTCTTTTCTTTGCAAGGCATTAAGCTGCCAGTGGCCGCATATCGGCCAGCTAAAATCTTTAGTTTACCACCACCTATAAAAGAACAGGTGTACAACGAGAAGCCAACAACAATTCAAAAGTTGATGGATGAGATAATGCGGCATAGAGCCTTTGTTATGCCACAGCATCATCGACAATTTGGACCATCGGATGGTGGTGTGCCGCCGGAGTTGCGGCGAGAATTTTGTTTGATACATAACCGAACCATACCAATATTATTGCGAAAAAGGAAATGACAAAATTTCCTAAATAATTTTTGTGTTCTATTCAAAATCAACGTCAGCCCTTAAAATTTAACCACTCTTTAAGATTCGTATAGACGGTTGTCAGATCTTACAATATTGTAAGACCTAACAACGTGCTGGCAATCTACTAGAAATACAAAATTGTCAGCATTAAGAAAATTATCAGTTCAGACAATTGCAAGAAAATCTTACAATTTCATTGCCAGACAATTGTCTGACAATAAATTTAGCTATCAACAAAAATTGTCAGCTTACACGGATGTAAGATTTTCTACGTATCAAAAATTGCCAGCCAATTGTCATTATCAAAATACACATGCCAGTATTCATTCTCTATTTTTCTCGCTCAATAACCATGTTTTTAGTTTTTTTATTCTTTTCTGAACCTTTTTTACTATTCTCTTGTTTTTTCTCTCCCTTTCGTACACACACATTTTTCTTTAATATTCTTTGTCATTACTCTGACAATGACGCCATTGTAAGGTGTTGAGAATTTATGCATCTTACAATATGCATGCCAATGCCTGACAATGTACTAGCAATCATGATGCCAAAGTGTTCAGACGATTGCCAGATAACTGACGGTGGTTTGCCAATGATTTTGCTTACAATATTGTCAGGAAGAAATTGTAAGTTCTCACGATTGGTTAAAAATATTCTATACATTTTCTGACAATATTGTAAGATCTTACAATCGTCTATACCTAGCTTTACATATGTGCATATGCATTGCCTTGCTGGCTGTGTCAAAACTGTGTGGTAAGTTTATTAAATAACGAAGAATGCTTTTAAACTTGCAGAAACAACATTTACATTGCACAATTAGAGATTATAAAGTTCACAAAAATTGATTTCCCTCCAGGATTTCTTGCATGTTTCGTTTTCTACAGAACTTAATCTTCAGATGCAGCAGTTCAGAGTTAAAGTATTACAATTAGGAAATGAGCTAAACAAATCTCAACTTTCCATTACTGACCCTTTTCGATGAAAATGTTTGAATTTCAACGAATTCTGTTTTTCTACAAGGAAAAGCAAAAACAACAGAACACAAAAAAATCCTGAGATTGATGGTCAAAAAGTGCTTGTGCTGGCAAATACTGAAAATTTTCCATTCACGTTCATGTAAGAAGTTCGTTAAAGCATAAAATAATATTACGAACAAAAGTAATCAATAATAAATAGAAGTAAAACTTTACATAAAGTAATAAATGCATATTCGTTCATGTATACATATGTATATGTATGTATGTACATACATACGTAGTATATTGTTTAAGTTTGTCTTCCAAAACAACCATATGTTGCTAACAAAATGTCAGTACTCACCTATCAAAAAGTATTTCCAAGATGCCATCATTATGTTGTTTTGAAGTTTAAAGCGTAAAAAGTATTCTTGTGTTGAAAACAGTTGGTGTTTGTATTTAATTCTGCAGATATTTTCATGCGAGCAACAACAAAATTCACAATTTCAGTTTACAAAAAAATCCAAATTGTTTCGGAGGAAACAATGGCAGAACGATGCTGATGATGTGGTCGCTGGCGTTTGCCACAGAAATGAAGAACAGTATATTTGTGAAGCAAAATATTTGCACTCGGCTTCAGAGGTTACAGTTGTTGCAAATATTACGTTTGCTCACAGCTGAAGGACGGTTAGAGTTCCAGGTATTGGTAAAATTCAGAATTTGAACTGTTGCAGGGAGATGTACGCTGACGAATCAATTTTCAGTCGAATTCAATTAATATTTTTAATTGTTTTATTTTATTTAGAATATTTAGAACACAAAAATTTAAAACACTGTGCATTTATTTTATGTGCAAGTGGACTTTTTCCCGTCAATATTAATTGCACAAATATTTTTTAATGATTATTTCCAATTGACAAAAATTGCAAAGTTTTTAATGACATTTTACTGCGTTAATATTTGTATCTTTTTTTTATGCACATTTCTAATTATTTATATGTTCAGGTCATGCTGCCGCTGTTTCTAAGACGTACATGCATAAATTTTATTTCATTTATTTGTGTTGAAAACAGAAGTTAAATTTCATGTTTTTAATATAAATTCAAGAAAGAAAATTTGTGTACGTTTTCGAAAAACCAGTAGATACCTACATATTTTAAATTTCCTTAAACAAATTGAAACCCAATACCATAAATTTTTTTCAATTAAAAACAAAATGGCTTCTTGCCTTTCAGTCGAACAAAATGTAAAAGAAATAATACATACTACATACGTATGTACATAAATGCACAAGCACAAGGCAGAAACATACATACACGAGCACAAACGAACTTTCGTCAACTATGGACAGAGAGGTCTAAACCTCTTTTTTTATTTTTATTCACGTTTCACTTTATTCAAACTGGTCTTAAGCTTGTTGACTTGTTTTTCTTTTGAAATGCACTTCTTCATTTTTATCTGGCTGTTGTCATCTTTTATTCCTTCACTTCTCTCTTTTATATTTTACGTTTACATATTTTATTTATTATTCCAATTTTATTCTTATTATTATTTCTTTTTTTTTTTCATTTAGATATTTTAGGTAGTTTTCTTTATTCTACATTATTTTCTACAAAACTCCATTCCAATCCTTCTCATTGTGTTTGTTGCAAAATGAAGCCTTTTCTTTCGATCTGCAAAACATGAAAAAAGTTAAAACACTTAAAAATCACTTATATTTTTACAATGGTTAAGTTCAAATAAGCAAAATACTTAAAGGAATTATGTGTTCGCCAAAAACGTACCTCTGCACAACCACTTAATACTAACTAACTCTCTCCTCATGTACTAAAAACCGAAATTATACATATGTATACACTTGAAAGAATAAATATCCGTACACCTCAAGAATAATTTTCGTTGTTAATGAATAAATTATTTTATCTATAATTTTTTACCTTTATTGTTAAAATTAATAAAACTATTTTTTAAAGCTTTAGCACCGGTATTCATAAAAAATAAAACGTTGCTAGAACAAATTTTTAGAACAAATTTTATATGAAAAATTTGTTCTAAAATGTACTTCAGCAACGTTTTATTTTTAATGAATACCAATGTAGGTCTTTTATTTTTCTTTATTAATTTTTCGATATTTCGCTAACAGTTTGTTAGCATCGTCAGGAATCTTTAATTGTTTTTATTTTCTATTATTATTATTATTATTTTTTTTTTTTAATAAAAAAAATAATGAATAAAAAAAATTTTCATATATGTAGTAATCTTTGACGGTGCTCTTTCAATTCACTTAAAGAATTTTGTCCATAAATCCAATGAATTCCGACATTAATTTAATGAAAAAATTCATTACTTTTCAACCAACGTTGAGGTTCATCGAATGAATGAAGTTCTGATTCATTCGTTTCATTAAATATGTAAATTTTAGGCATTAAACTAATAAAGTATTTCATTGATTTAATGACAAAAACGAACGATTCATTAAATATAGGAACACGTTCATTGATCTAGTGAAAACAGACCATAGTTTTTGTGACGCACGGATAATCTTATTATTAACAGATATTCAAAAAAACAAAGCCGTTTGATGTGTCTTACTTTACGAAATATTAAAATATGTTACCATATATCTAAATTTCTTTACAAATCAAATGAGAATTGAATGAAACCTCAATGAACGAATACATTGATTTAAAGAAATTGTTCGTTGATTTGATGACACTTTTTCATATCCCCAATGCCATTTTTTAACGAAATTATGAAAACTAATGAAATTTATTCACTAGACCTATGAAAATGCATGGCCGTAATGAATATTATCATTGGATTAATGAAAAAATATTAATGAAATAAATTCATTAGAACTATGAACGAAATTTTTTTCAGTTTTTCGAATAACAATATATTTCAAAATTTTGAAAAAGTAAAATAAACAAAAGTTAAAGAATATTCATTAGAAAAAGTATTTGTACAGTAAAATCAAACTCAATATTTCGCATTTTTCTCTTCACAAATTACTGCAAATTAATAACTGGTAGGACATCCCTTTCGGTGTAAGACCTCAGGCATTGATTTGGTTAATTTTAAAGTGTGTATGAAGTCCCATTCGTCGATTAGAAGATTTTTAAGCCGTGTTGACGAATCCTCCTCTCAAGTAAGTCCCACAAATGTTCAATGGGAATCAGATCTGGTGATTGAGAAGGGGATTTCAACCTATTTTTTATATTATAGAGCAACCAGAGCTTCACATTATGCGCTGTATGTTTTGGATCGTAATCCTGTTGAAATCAAAAGTATTATATTAAGCTTAATTTCCCGGCGCTTTGCTTCAAATTTTTCTTTCATATGATGAGGTATGCAGTTTAGTACATTGTGGACTCTCTAAAAACAACATTTCCCACACCACTGCCAGCCATGCACTCCTACACAACAATACTACCTCCACCTTGTTTGACTGTAGGCAAAAGATTTTTCTTATCTTTCTGCCTTTGATGCCAATTATGCAAAACTTGGTTTCATCTGAAAACAGAACTCTGGAGGCTTATTTATACACTCATTGGCAAAGTCCATTCGCTTTTTCCTATTCACGTCAGAAATATACGGTTTTCTTTGCGCCACTCCACCGTGAGAGTCTGCTTTTTTTATAGTATTACTCTGAAATACTCTTTTATATTGGAGCTGATTAGAAATGCAGTAATTCTGGGGGTTTTCAGCTTAGACGGTTGTTTTTTCTGAACTACCGTTAAGGCAAAGGTTCCCCAGATTTGTCATGTACGAATACTTTTTCTGATGCATAATGTCACCATACTGATTTTATATCGCAAGTGAAAACGCTAAAATCGTAAAAAGCTTTCGTATTTATATATTGCAAAAGCAAACACAGGATAAATTACTTCATTTGTGAATTACAAGAATCTAATTAACGAGATATAATCTTTTAAGGGTGTACGGATACTTATTTTGGCAAGTGTAACTCTTCTCTGGAAATTTGTACTGCCCTGTTGCATGGCGCCCAACAGTGCTTTGATCAAATGTTACATTGAGACATATATGGAATCAAGCAAAATATAGACTTTAAAATATAAATAAAAAAAAAGTACGCTCAGATAGCAAAAGTACTAAAATAAATTCTGTTTAAACAAAAGTCATCTATATCTATAAAATTGTAACGTGACTGACTGGCTGGGGGATCATCGCCCAGCCCTAACGGCTAAAGCTAGAGTAATCAAATTTCGTATATGGGCAATCCTTCTCATGTATGGATCCACTAAGACAGGATTTTTGGATATTCGCACCGGAAAGGGATAAAAATGGGTAAAATCGGTAATTCAATATCTCCGGACTTTGAACAGGTAGCACAAAAATTTCAAAAAGCACCAAAAAGTATAATAAAAATAAATGAACAGGTGTCTGGTACTTTTTTGATATTTTGGGTACTAAGGGGATAAAACGGGTAAACACTTAATTTTGGTACTTTTTTGAATTGCATATACCCATGTAGGGGATAGGAATAGAATAAAACTATAAACTGGATTTTATACACATTGAAAAATTATCGATATGACTTTGTCGCTTTCTTCAAATTTGGACATTTAGGGGGTAAAAAGGGGTAAAAAAGGGATAAGTCTGCAATTCTATATCTCCAAACCTAATACAAGTAACAAAAAAATTCAAAAAGTGCCTGAAGGCCTACTAAAAATAAGTCTGTTGCATGCCTATAAAGTAAATACAAAAAAAATTTAGATGTAGAAGAAAAAGTCTGGATTGAAAACTGGAGCAAATTAAAACTACAAATCCCCACCAGTTCAGGCAGAAGAGGCCGAACAGTTTCTTTACACCAAAAAAAAAAAAAATGTAATTCTTCGTCACAAGAGTCTAAGTCAAGAAATTTTCTTGCTTAAAAGTGTTCACCACTTTGTTTCTTGATGAGCGCTAATGTTAGTTCGATTAAGACTGAATCATTAAAATTTAATTTCTTATTATACCTAAAATTATGAAATACCTTTAAAGAACTGTAAATCTTTAACGTAACAAACAAAATTTTAACGAAACACATTAAAAGTATGCTGGAAAACCAAGAATGTTTTTTTTTTTAATTTGTTACCTTTTAGATTAAACTTTGAGCAACACAAAAGAAACAGGTATTTACATACATATATGTATATATGTAGATACCTATTCGTTTTCTTTTTGGTATCAAACAACTTGGCAAAGTAAACAAACACGAGAAAAGTAACAGCAACAAACTATTTAGGGCTTGTTTCCTACAGAAAGCAGCGAAAACAAAAAAAACTCACACACACAGGCATACGCGCTACATACACATTATAGTATTAAGCCCATTACAAACGAAGAGTCATCAGCCATAAGGAATTGTTAGTAGCGTCGTGCTTGTTTTTGGGGTTTAACTCGTTGACTACAGATACTACAAGAGTTGAATGGTTTGTTCAGTACCGGCTGGTGCTGCTACTGTCGATTGTATGCTTGCGCTTGAAAGGCTTCAACAGTTTAAAAACACCATTAATAACAACCTCGTCTTTAAATAATTCCAATAAGACCGCATACTTATGTGTATACATATATGTATGTATGTATGTGCGTGCAAACGAAATTTTTTTTTATGTATAAATCAAAAGTTTCTCCATGCTGTCTTAACAAGTCTTCTAACAATTTATTGCTGACTTTCGTTCTTGGCTGTTCTTTGATTTTTTATTTTTGTAATACATACTGTAAGGCGAAAAGAAATATATAAGATTTCAGCCCGAAATAACAGGTATATCAATACATCATATATGTACATATATAAGGAAAAACTGCTAGGGTTTTATTTTTTGGGAAAGCGATAAGAAGAAATGTCACAGTTATATGTGTATATACGAGGTCTGATCGAAAAATAACCGTTATTTTGGTTTTCTCCTTTTTTTCTGTTATGGTGGTTCACATGTCTGTTATATACACATGTTGGCAATATGTGTATTTTCAAACATATTTATCGTGTTTAGATAAAAAAATCTTTGATTTTTTACTATTCGAAAAAATGGATCAGAGAAACTGTATTAAGTTTTGAGTAAAAAATGAAATGCGCAAGAACATTTGAAATGTTGACCGTGGCGTTTGGCGAGTCTACTATGAGCAAAGCACAAGTTCAAGTGGTATGACCGGATTAAGGAGCCGCGAAGATGCCAATGACGGTGCTCGACCTGGTCGCCCGAGCACGTCAACAACCGATGAAAACATTGAAGCACTGAGGAAAATCATTTTGGATAATCGTCGAATCACTATCAGAGAGGTTGCTGATGATGTTGGCATATCGTTCAGCTCATGCCATGCAATTTTTACTGATGTTTTAGGCATGCAACGTGCGGCAGCGCAGATTATTCCAAAATTGTTAAATTTTTAGCAAAAACCACGTCGCTCAGGAGCTGTTGAAGATCGTCAACAACGATCCAGATTTCTTCAAAAAGGTCTTAACTGGTGACGAATCATTGGTGTACTCGTATGGAAGTGTCCAGAAGAGCCAAGACCGAAGAAAGCACGTCAAGTGAGGGATTTGCTCTCTGTTTTCGTCGATTGCAATGTCATGGTGCATCATGAATTCTAGCCACAAGGTCGTATGGTCAATACGGAATACTACATTGAAGTTATGCGCCATTTGCGCGAAGCAATGCGTTAGAAACGCACAGAATTAATGATTTTGCACTATGATAACGAACCAGCTCACACATCGATGCTTGTGCGAGAGTTTTGGGCCAAAAACAAAACCGTTATCATGCCTCCACCACCGTATTCACCGGACTGAGCCCCCCCCCCCCCCTCCAAAAAAAAATTTTACTAATAATATCGTCAGTTATTCTTCTTTTGTCTATATTTAAGAATTCGGACGGCAATTGTCGAATTCGCAAGGAATGGCACTTTTTGTACTCAAAATGAAAACAACGCCGTATTGAAAAGAAAAATTGCACAAGGTACATTCGGCAAGTTTCGCCAAAAGTTGGCACAATTTGTCCCAAATTCAAAAACGGTTCACTTTGTTCTTGAAATTGTGAGAAAAAAAATCTTTTTTCGCACAGAAACCCAATTTTTTTTTTTCGTTTTTTTTCAATTGTATGAGTTACAAATGCAAACATTCTGTACTTGCGTACAGACAATTGTAATCTTGCTAGGTTCTTCATTTTACGGCAAAATGTTGAGAGAGATGGATATTGGACACGTTTGGTTCTTCTCTTTCTTCGACACTTCGTTTTTCCGTGTTAAATAAAAATTGTACTTATAATGCTATTGGTGTTTCTATGTAATAATTTAATTCATTAGCCATTAGAGTTGCCGCAAAAACACAACGCAGCAACATTGTGGAACCTAAGATTATCATATGTGTCATGGTATTTTTATAGTATCAAAAAAGTGGGATCGTATCAACTTTTCCATCACTGCTACAAATAAAATATGTTGAGAGATTCTTGTTCACTTGTCTAATTTTTCCTCTCTTCACTAAGCGTCAGTTTTGGCCAGTAATATAAAAATTACCAACATGGGTATTAAGAAGAAAACTAAATAAAACTTGTTTCAGATTGCACTGAGTATGTACATGTATACGTTTTTTGTTTTTAAATATTTTTCTTTATGGTTTTCTTTTTCATGTTCGCTCTTTTCTTAAGAAACGATTAAAATTTCAAACTAAGATCGCAGTATAGGTACCAATATTTTGTTGCTGTTTTCTTTTATACTATAAAATATAATGACAGTACAGCAACTACAACTACAAACGCAAAGATGATGACGACTACGAACGACGCTGAAGTGATGGCAAACAACAACAGCATATGTACACACATACATACGAGTATTTGTTTAGTGCGAGAGGTGGAAAAGAAACGAGAGGTAAGACACAGTTTTCAGAGTGATATTGAAAAACCAGTTTTACAGGTAAAATATAACGCCGACTTGAGCACTTTTTTCTTAACATTTGTAGTTTTACTTGGGCTTACTTTTATTGATGTTTCTTAGTTTCGTTGTAGTTAATGCTGCTGTTTAAGAGACTTATTTGTTATAGTTTACAATGGTGTCGTTGCCAGCGTTTTATGGTTAAAGCCAGTGCTGCCAAAACGTTGGCTTTTCTCTAACTCATTTTGCTTTAATGCCGGGTCAGTTTAGGTCAGCTACATACGGTCAAATCAAAGCCCAGAAATACAATAATAAACTCGCTAATATGGTAAATGTCACTCCTTTCAACTGTGTAGTATAAAATTAAAATCCAAGTCGCTACTACCTCGCATTATTAACGCATTTGATATTGTATTGTGTAATAATAGATGTTTTCATAATCAAAAAATAAGGCTTTTGTTACAGAGTTCCTGCAGCATTTTTAAGATTAATTTGAAAAATTACACCTCTTTAAAGTTACATATACTTGAATTTATTGCTTGAATTTACTTAGTTTTAGATTGAGGTAAATTTAGTTTGTACGTGGCTTTCTATTGCAACGTTACTGCCCTTACTACAGTTTTCTTGCAATAATTGACACTGCATCGATTCAAAGAAACAACAATTGCTGTAGAGAACCAAATTTACAAAATGTAAAAAATTTCAAATCTTTTTTTTAGCGTTTTTAAAGGGTTGTAAAGATTAACCCCCTAATTCATAAAAATTATAACAGGCTTATAAGACTGTAATTGACATATTTGTATGGAAAATCTGTCAAATAAGAGCTTTATAAACCTGTTATAATTTTTATGAATTAGACGGTAAAACAATATTTTAAATATTTTAAATCAATATTTTAAATCAATATGCAAGTCAGTGTAAACTCTGTTCATCTCGTTTCTGCAAATGGTACAAATTTGGTAGCCGTGGTGTCTGTTTGATAATTTTCTGAAGTTGTACAAACACAAAATGTATCTTATTTTTCTTGAAACTGTTCTTATTGTAGGAAAGAGGTTACCTTGTCAGTTGTATCATGATTAATAACATGAAGTACTTGGCTAACTATTCATCATTTATCGAAAAATCATTCGTAGAAATTTATGCTAGATACCTATGAAACTTTTCTCTTAGGGGCTGTTCACAAATTACGTAAAGCAACTTTTGCAGATTAACCCCCCCACCTACGTAACAGATCGTAACAAAATACGTACCCTCCCTCCCATTATACATAACATAACAACCACTAAATAATAAAAAATTTTATTAAAAAATATAATAACTTTTTATTTCCATGTGTATGTACATAGTATAGACAAATATAAAGAAATTAAATTCATGTATTTAACGTGTAATTTAAAAGAAAATTCTATTGATAAAAAAATTAGGGATTAAAAATTGGCATATTTCAATTATCGGGCCATGAAAAGGTAAAATATTCATCCATTGATAAAACATGCAAAACACGAATCAAAATTTTGCATACAATAAATAATATTTTTTGTTACGTATCATTTTTACGAACCCCCCCTCGTCACAAATCGTAACAAAACTTATACCCCCCTTTAAGCGTTACGTAATTTGTGAACAGCCCCTTACTGAACATAAACTTTGGATTTCGTCAAATAACTGTGAGTTATTTTGACTACGAGTAGACAGACTATCAATAGTCTATATCAATTTTCCAGTAGCTTTTGCCATGAAAAAAAGTTCCACTCTGACGTATCAAAAAATCTATTCGATAGGTATCTACAAGAAAATGGCTGAACAGTTTTGGCGGCACTGCTTAAAGCCTGACTGGTTTGAAAGTGGAGTTCACTGCCGTATTGGATGGCTGGATAACTGTAGAGACTCATGTAAAAGGTGTTTTAATTCTTCTTACACTAGTGTGTAAATTTTCATGCATGTTATCCAACTCGTCTCAGATGCTGTGTTCAAGACAATTCAAGTATGTATGTATATACATATGCATGTGTTTATGAAACTACTTTTTAATAGCTACTCATTTAAATTGTCAGTCACTCTTTGTGATTGTGTATCTGCATACAGGTAAACCTCGATTTATCAATAATATCAACAATTATGTTAATTACACATGTTTTAGTGCGTTTTAAATATCGGACGTTAAGAAATTATGTCAGTCCTTGTATTACACGAAATGCAGTACTGTGATTTAAAAAAAAAACAGTAACCGCGCTGCCACAAACAATTCCAGAAGTACTCAATACAAACTATTCAATCGCTTAGTGTCTATGATATGTTTTAAGAATTGCAACGATTAACATTTTAGATTGGCTGAGTAATGAAAAAACCCACAACTATAGTAAATTGCCTTGAGTTGAATGAGGCAGCCATGAAAATAATGGTAGGAAAGCGAACTAGTATTTGTCTGGTAGCCACTGATACAACAAAGCATGGCTCAATGGGGGAAGCTTTAGAAAAAGGAGCCAGGCTTTGAAAGAAACGAGTTTTATAGGTTTGTAGAGGGGGTTGTGGACCTCCCAAAACTGAAGTCGAAGTCTGCCACAGGCGTTTAGTTTATTAATAATTCGATGTTGAAGTTGCAGAATTTACTAAGAAATTATGAAAAATTTTGGTAAAATAGTGCTGCCAGAGGAATGTTTTTGCACAGAACGTAAAATCTCAATTCATAAACGGTTTTAAGCATCGGAAATTGAATTTTTTTTTTTCATTTCATTTAATAAATTCTGTCATAAGTATGCACAAATTGTAGTAGACAACCGGCCTTCGGTCGGGCTAAGCGATTTTCTCCTCCATGGTATAACCAACAGCGGCTTCGCGCACAAAATCTGTAAGCATCTGGCAGCACACTTTTTCATTTTACGGCAATTGGTACCGTATAACATACCGTATACTTTAGTATAAAAAATAAATATCTCTTAAGATTTTTGATGCTTACACACAATATGAAAACTGGTCCTGGCCTGGTTATCAATTTTCTTTAAGTAACAATTCAAATTAATCAGAAATATCTATTATTAAAAAAAGGCCAATTGTACCAACATTTAATTTTGCATCACCCGTTGTGTTCTAATCCAGGGCCCAAAAGAGATTTTCCGTCAATATCAAACATTATTTTACCCGAATATAATTTACACGTGCTTCGTTGGGTTCCAACAGAACGCATAAATCGAGGTCCAATTGTAGTTTTTGTTTTTTTTTCTTTTTTTTTGCTGTATCTAACATAAGTGGAGCTTGTTGCTGGTAATAAAAACGCCTTTGTCACGTATAAAAATGATTTTTACGTTGCAAACGTCACGCTTTAGCATTACTTTACAAGGAAGAAACAGTACAACTTCTGCCAGATTTACTTGCAGTCTTATGTTTGCACTAACTAGCACCTAAAGTTAAACACGTTCGGGCCTTTTCGAGTTGTAAGATACGTTTTCAGCTTTAAATGAAATAATCCAAATGAAAATGGGGGAAATTGTTGTCATTCTATTTGTAGTAATATTTGATTGTACTACTCAGGTAGATTGATGTAATAATTGCACTTAAAGAGAAACTTTACACTATCTGTTCCGGAATTTAATGTCGGCTGAACGACATTAACTTTTAAAAAACTAATTACGATAATTTTAGCACAATATTTTCTTATTTTGAATTAAATAAGCATAAAATTTTATTAGTATTTTTATATGCATGTAGGTTTATACCTTTTTATGTGTAATACCTATTTAGATTTAATATTTTTATATTAAATATCGTAGGTATTGTACTTTTAACATTATTATATTTCACTTCATATTTGTTGTATCCATTTATTTAATATTTCGCCGTTTTCTTTGTTTCTTTTTATTATAACTGGTTTTT